>OY292394.1:42438951-42588134 GCA_958496205.1 Idaea biselata | reverse complement strand
GCTGGTTTCATTATAAAGCTTATAAATATCTCCCATTTTAGTCTCTGCAATAATCAATTTAAAGATAAAAACTAGAAAATTAATAAACAAATGTGAAACTTACTGCTAATTTCGATAATTAAAAAGAATATGCCCATGTCAGAAATGCGCACAGCAGTCACAAGTCTTCCTGGCGTGGTTGAGAACTGCCAAGCTTGAAGGTATTCGCCGTTTTCAGATCGACCCTACAATTAGAAGAACAGTTGATTTAAATCTCTTTTTTCCTATTTAATGGTAGTTTAAAACTATTGATAATATTATCAAGGAGTTGCGACCGCGCCGGGATTTGACCTCGATCCTCTCGCGTTTGTCGGGCGAGCCCCTGACCACTTGACACGATCTCTCTATTGTCTCGTTCAATTTATGAATATGTACGTTTAACTATGTTTTCAATTTGAAACAATTGCACCTACAAGCAATTGCACCTATAAGAACTACTTTCAAGCAATTGACCTGTAAAAATAGTTGTCCATTGTGCAACATTTATTATTTATTTTAGAAAAGCAACATCTCCTGGCAATTTTGGCTAAAAGTTGGTTCAATAATCCTCCAAGTGGTCTGCATTTCACCTTGAGACATTGTCACAGTACAAATAAGAAACAGTACAGAAACTACCTACAAGCGTTTGAAACGGCTCTCACACAAACATGTGCATCCTAGTGACCCTAACCGATTTTCACTACTGACAGCACTGTCACGTTTGTAAACAAACCCTTAGAAATGTTATTTGAAATTACCTCAATGAGATCCGGTGCATGGAAGTATCTCAGATGGTTGAGCAACCTTGCAGATGGTAGACGTTCCGGATTGTTCTTGCAACAGAGGCAACGGAACAGACCTCTGCAAGCTCTAGGAGGCTGCACTGAGGTTCGCTATAACAAAAATGGGCCCTGTTTTCAAGCAACAGAATGAAGAATTATTCAAATATTGACTCAGATTTAATAATTGTTAAGAAGCTCTCTGACAAAGTACGAACAGAAATAATAAGAAAGTGTACAAAAACTAAAGAAGTAACATTAACAATAAGAAAACTGAAATGGAGATGGGCAGGTCATACAATCAGAGGGAAAGACAAGTGGTCCAAAACATTAATGACCTGGTATCCAAGAAACCTAACTAGAAAAAGAGGGAGACCTTGTAGAAGATGGGTAGATGATATTAAAGACCTGGTCGGAGTTACCTGGACCAGGAAAGCAAGAGAAAGAGAGACTTGGAAAGGATTGGAGGAGGCCTTTGTCAATGGACAAACGGACAAGAAAACAGAAAAAGAAAAAAATCAACAATCCAAAAAAATACATACTTAATATAAGATCAAAAATAAGTAGAAATTGAAATGTGAATGTAATGTAAAAATGTTGTCCGAATAAAAAAGGCTATTATTATATTATAAGAAAGGACTTAGACAAAGACAAACCATCAAAAAATTAATTGTTTAAATGGGATTTTGTGGCTTTAAAAATGTTTTCTTTTTAACTTTAGTTGATAGATAAACCTTACATTAAAGTCAAGCTCCAGGCGGTGAAAATCAGAAGTACCCAAACATAATAATATTAAGGCATAGCAAAGGGGATTGGTTGGATCTTACTTAGCATAATCTTTAAAAGAAATATGAATCGTCCTCACAATCGAAAATGGTAAAAATGTTAATACATACACTTGAAACATCATCATCTTGTTCAACATTGTTGTTCTCTGCAGAATCATTTTCATCGGAAACTGACTCTCTCGGCTCTTCAACTGGTGCTTCTTCAGCCGGGGTACCTGTTGTTACTTTACCACCCAATTTCTGTAAACAACAATGTATAATAGTATAGTATGCAACTCTTGAATAAAAGACGGATTTAGTGCGAGGGCCGTAGATGAATCACGAGCAAGTGAAGGATTCTAACGACTGAATCACGACCGTAGGGAGCGATTCATGATGATTGAATCACGAGCGTACCGAGTGATTCAAGTGTTAGAATCCTGAGCGACGCCAGTGGTTCATGGCCCTCAATCTAAATCTGTACTTTATTCAAGAGTTGCATACTATACTTTATACCATGACTACGAGGAAAAAAACCGGTCAAGTGCGAGTCGGACTCGCGTCGCGTACGAGGGTTCCGTAACACTATCACAAATTTTGGCAACCAATCCGTGAACGCAACGCGAACGTTAAATTTTATTTTACCACTGGCGCCAGTCTCAATTCATCACTAGATAGTAAAAAGTGCTAGGGGTAAAAATACATCACGGTATTGTTGAGTTTTTATGTCACAATTACATAAAAGAGTTTTTTTCTATTTGTTGTTATAGCGGCTAAAGAAATACATCTACTGTGAAAATTTCAACTGTCTAGCTATCACAGTTTATGAGATAAAGCCTGGTGACAGACGGACAGACAGACGGCAAAATATCAGTAAAAGTGTTCCGTTTTTATCCTTTGGGTACGGAACCCTAAAAAGAATTTGTATGTCGAGTATTCTTAGCGCAAGGAGTTTGTATCAAGTTTTTTTTCACGCAAGGAGGTTGTATATGCATTTAGTTATATGGACGACGAGTAAATTGTGTTCTAAATTCAAAATTCAAACAGCGTGAGTAAAAGTCGTTTTTATTCACTGTTTAGCGTGAATAAAATAAGCTTTTAAGAGTGGGAATGGTATAAAAGGCTTTGTCCTGCTTGACGGATCAACCCACAGCCTAAATCGCTGATAGCAGAGGACTGGAATGTGGAGAATGTGTTCTTTGTATGACGTAGGCAAGGCATCCATTAAGGAGTTTTCGAAATTCGCAAGTCACAGCTGGTTTTACATAAATTGTAAAACCAGCTGTGGCTAGCCAATGACTATCAAACATATTTTAGCTAAATATGTCTTTGTTTTTTTTGTCTACTAGTGACAGACCTCTGATTGCAGGCTTAATAACAGTCCTATTAAATAGACAAAGCTGGAGATCAGAGCCGATTTTTATTACAATCAAAATAGAGTTTTTGATACTTGTAACAAAATTTTACTTTTTGTGTTTTTGAGAATGCAATAATAAACCTTGTTTCAATTATACAAAACTCCATTTTCTGCTTTGCTCTCCAAACCCGGTCTATTTGAAGGACCTTTAGGGGGCAGACAGAGCACAATACTTGAGATATGGTTTCTCCATCAAATGAGTAAAGATTACTAAAGATGTTTCATATTCATTACTCTTAAACGACGTGGTGCAGTGGGAAATATCAGGACGCTTATTATTTTGTTTTGTTTACAGTTTCAATGTTTGATACTGAATTAATTTAGTTTAAGGATTTTCGAAAATTTGGAACTTACGTGGCTAAAACCGCGGGACTTCACTAGTCATTAATTAAAAGATTACATCACTTTTGTCCATGTGTGAGAAATATTACATGTAGGAACAGATAACAATTATTACTATGTTAAAGAGTTATTTGTTTTGCAACATTACAATAGCAAACTGTAAAAATTGTGTATAAAACTCTAGTTTAACAATAGCAATCATTGAGGACGATTTATTAAGAATTAAAAACTGACTTATAAGGATATAAATGTTTCTTGTTTCTATAGTCTAGAACTTACAAAAGCACGAAGTTTCCGAACATTCGCAATAAGTTCTTCCATTGCATAGTTACGTGTGCCAAAGAAGAATGCCCTGCACACGGGGCACACATCAAGACGAATTTTGCATCGGCCACACACATGATGGCCTTCGTTACATTGGAATATCTGGCCTGATGGGATTTCATAGCACACTGGACACTGGAGCAGGTCATCCAAATCTGGCAAGGCTTCCGCCTAAAACGAAAAAAGCCATTTCGATATTATCAGCATTCATAGATGTCTTAGAGCTTTGTTAAGTTATTTTTGTGAAAAAATTCAAAAAATTGTTATCTGTGTGTTAAGAAAAATGCTTTGCCAAGATAATTGTTAAGCTCTTCATTAAAAAAAAAAAGACTTAACAAATTGAGATGAATCTTTAGTTACCCACGTATTGACAGAGGTACCAGAGATTAATCTCAACCTAGCTAGACCATAATAAGGGTGCACTTTAAAATCCTACGTCACGAATTTGTATAAAAAAAGACTGATAGGAGATAGAGGAAAAACAGGGCTAACCATTATTGCTAGTTTTATGTTGAGCAATGAAAAAAAAATTTTCATTCATTTTTACTTGAACTTCGAAAAAAATATACGGATCACCCCGACTTGGATAGGTTAGGTTAATGTTAGAACATGATTACGCGCAGCGCTTTGGCGAGCGAGCGAAGCGAGCGTGCCGCGGCAGCGGTCGCCAAAGCGCCTAATTCTATCCATAAATAAAACTATGCTGCGAAGACTAAACTGCTGCCAAAGCTGCAAAGGTGAGTGTCTGGTGCTGCGTTTTATCACGCAAGGGCTGAGGGGCTGCTGCTACAGCCCTTGCGTCGCGCTGGAGCCCACACATATTCAAATTTTAGCAAAATTATAACCTCCAAATTATTATTACATTTATGGTATTTTCTAAATTACGCATCTGCTCAAGAGGGGAAGATGTTAGGGGGGTTGTACAACACTCCCCCCCTCCCCCCACCCCTCCCTACCCCCAAAATCGTGACGTAGGATTCTAAAGTGCAACCCATAATAATATTAGCTATATTAAATTGTTAAGGTATTAGCTTATTTGTTGTTGAAATTTAGTTGACTAGAAATATAACAACAAATTATTATTATAAGGTAGATAACACATTTTCTATTACTCTTTTTTAATTTATTACATGGGGTAAAGTTTGTGCATGACAGCTATATAATAATAGTTATTTGGTAGGTAAGTTCAAAGAATTTTCACCATTTTACAATGTTGGTGTTCTGTCTACAAAAAATCAAGCAAACAGCTGATTAGTTAAAACAAATTATAAAATCTTAGCAGTTGATAAAATTGCTTAGGGAAATCAGCTATTTATTATATCATGAGTTAAGTTCAATTGTTCATAGACAGACAAATTAAATAAGTTATATCTGAACTAAGTAAAATTGAAAAAGGTACATTCCTTTTTTTTCAATTTAGTAACAGATTTATATCTAAGATGTAGGTATTCTAAAAATAGACAAATTTGAATGTGCTTGTATAAAATAGAGCCAAATTTCTAAAAAATGTAACGTTTTTATGTTTAATTTAATTATCTACACGTAGTTTTAATTTAGACAGCGTTTAAACAGACGTAATTATTATTTAGAGGTCACACACAGAAAACAACCTGTGTAAAATATTGGGACATAGTCATGAGGATTACCCAATCATCAGCTGCAATACTCAAGTAAAATATGACAAGGTACAATTTTTTTGGAGAAGAATATGTTTAATTTATTTCAAATACAATGTATTTTGAGTCTCGAGGTCTAAATACGGTTGCACGCAACTACCTTCAAGGAACGGAGTAACGACATTTTCATAGCTTCCTCAATGCGTTCGTATAGGAAGAATATATTTCTTGACTCATTTTTATTATTGACACCGTCTAGGACTCGAAAAACGACATAGATATCGATTACGCGAAACATACACAGAACAATGGAAGATTTTCTAAATCATCGCTGATTGCATTTTGCCTAGACGTAATTAGGAAAAACTATATTGTATACCTTGGTGCTGAGATTCTCCGTCATCTAGAACTATTTTTCCTCTTTAGTTAGTATGAATACGGATAGAATTTTTAAAAATTACTGATTTAACGAACACAACAAACTGGCACAGCTGGCGATAAAACAAATGGCGTCATTTCATTGCGTGCTCGTCCGACTTGCTCGAGTGCTCGCTCGCTCGTTGGATTGGAAAATTGGTGTTGCAATATCATAAACATTATTAACATCTATTTATGGTTTTTGAAATTATTCCATGAGATAGAAATGAGATAAAGGAGAGGCAAGGGAATAACTAAATTAAAGTTGATGTAATATAATATGTTTTTTTTTTGGAAAACTGTACAATAAATGCCTGATTAATAAATAAATTTAAATACCCACCAGATATAAAATTGTTATAAAAATGGGTATTCTTGTAAACTGGCAATATTGAATTCACGCACAGCAGTTCACTTCATTCCAGAAAGAATGAATTTCATTCTTTCTGCCAGTGTTTCACCTATGTGCGAATGGCCATTGGAAAAATCAAGACACTCGCAGTGCAGTGACACCTATTACCCTATTATCAGTGTTGACACTGCCACTGTCAGTCCGTCCTGTCAGTCTGTGACGTATGACAGTTGCCGTGACTCAACGACATGAAAATGTTTTGTATCATGTAAAGTAAAATAAAATTCTTCTTTTCGTTCTGAGCTTTTTCTCGAGTACTTATAAGATATCATCTAGTTAAGTGTTCCACAATTTGCAAATATGAGTAACTGTTACACATATTTATTTCTCAGTTCGTTTATCATTTTTGGATATGCTCGTAAGTAACTCTTCCTAATTTTTTGCATCAACGTTAATCTTTCTAAAATGCACCCATAAATACCGATCTTCCCATCTAATTTTAGCTACAACCAGTGAAAGACTTCACGAACAGATATATTCATCAATTGAAGGCGCTGCGGCATGTTTTAGGCGGTTAAATGGGACTCATCAAGCTGGATGTTCTTGTAAGTTATTTGTGATTGAATTGGAACCCTCGGTACTTCGCCAACTCCTAAACTTAGTTGCATCTAATTGTTTCTAACTCTATTCAATTAACTAAACTATATTTTTGTTCCTACAGCATCTGAAAAAGGAGCTGTCGGTGTTGTACAAATGATAAGAGATATAGGCGATGCTCAGTGGTTAGTTACAAATGCGACTGCCGGCCCTTACGCGGCCATAGTCAGTACTTTAATGTTCTCCAATGTAATCGAGATATTCATGGACCACCCTGACAATGTTGCTGGTCTGCTAGTATATGATAATGCTACTGAGAGGTAAGCTTATTTCACATAATATAAACTTATTTTAAAAGTAGGTAATTGGTGAACATTGATTTAAAAAACATGTCAAATTGTGAAACTCCTCATTTGGTTTTTTTAAGTGTTTAATTTCGAAGTCAAATTATTCAAATGCTAACAGTTTCAGAACCAGTTTTTATATTAAACATATCTTATTTTCAGGGCTACTTCATTTACTCAAGATTCTAGATGCCCTAATGAGTACTCATCTGGCCCTGGAAGCCAGTGCTCATCTTCACAAACGGGTGGAATAGTATGGAATGAAATGGGAACAGATCTTTTGAGACGAGATATACCTTTCCCTATATTCTTTGTGCCTGAATCGAGAAGTGAAGAAATTGATAAAATACAAGAATGTTATGAAAAGTAAGCAAGCATAGATTGTGTATGATCTTTCAGTAATTTTTGAAAATGTTTTCTTAGTGGTTACTTACATACAATTTAATAAGTAAAAATGTGTACAAAAACTCTTATCATTAAGTTGTTTTATCTATTTTCCAGATTTAATTTAGATAAGTCTAACCAAAATGGTGTACCTCTGTGTTCAGTTCAGTTGAGTTCATTCATGTATGCCGCTGTTAATAGTGAAGTTTGTATGAGAAGGTCAGTTTTTTAGTTATTGTTAACATTATTAAAATATTTTGCAAGGAGAAATGTGTCATCAAAAATCCTCTCATGATGTGGTTGATGGTATGTTTAACTTTTTGATTTTCGGTTTTTTTCTTTTAAAATATTACAAATCTGCCCTGAGCAATAAAAATAAGAAAAAAGCATCATATTTTATTTTTAGGGTAGCATAGTTTTTATTGAAATTGAAATGTTAAATTATACTTATTTCCAAAGTTTCATATAAAAAGTTAGTACTTTGTTAAAATATCGAATAAAGAAAATATACATCTACAAAAACTCAACGCCTTGTGTATGCAGGACGGGATTGGACCCATGCATCATTACTCAATCCAGGAGTAACATCATAACCAGTTAGTTAGGCCATAGGCATTGTGACTCACACCCTGAATTTTTGCAACTGTATTTTACAATCTACTACAACTTACTTAACTTGGCATGCTTGCAGCATCCCAATGGCAATGAGTTACATTAATGTTCACACCCGAGTTTGTTAATCTAATCCAGAATTTGGTTTGAAGTTCATTGACACATCTATATTTTTGTGAACAGATCTGCTTCGTCAGCTATTTTAACGACAACCAAAGTATGTGATCCTCTGGGAGACCAAAATGTTTATTACTCACTCTTTCCACGCAGCCAGGTATGTTTGACAGTAACAAAATTATAAAATATGTTATCCCTAGGGCATGCAATATCAGAAGGTTTTCAATCTCGGGACGATATTGATATTAAGAGCTCAATCACGGGATCCCGGGATTGATACTGAGATTTTAGATATCGTTAAAAAAAGCGAATTTAATACAATTAAAATGTGTTAAATCTAAAATATTTAATATATTTAAGACTCTAGTGGTTTCATTACGTAAATAAGTTACCCCGAGGGCCGTCCACCCCATCATTTTGGAAATATGGCGGACAAATAGCCTAAACCCGAAAGTGTCTAAACTTTTGCGCCAAATTCTAGGCCCACCACTAAAATGTTTTTAGCAGAAAAAAATTGCATGCGAGTTTGTATAAAAAATAATTGTCTTAAAAATTGCAATGAATCACATTACTTTATTGTTTTAAACATTTTACCAATTCCCTACGCTTCTAAATCTTTACAGATCTCTTCCTCAGGGGTAGACTAATTTGGGTTTAATTTTAATAGTTCTATTCAACCATTCCATGAGGAAAAATATAGCTAAAAACCTTAATTTATACCCAAATAGTAAATTGCTCAAATCTCGATATCGGTCACTCAATCCCGGGATTATAATATCGAACTTTTGCGTCCGAGATCCCGGGATTACGATATCCCGGGATCCCGGGATTCATGCCCTAGTTATCCCCCTATAGTTTATGTTAAGTTGTCTTTTACTGTGACATGAAGTTTCAAAAATTAACAGGCAGAGACAAATGTTACATTAATTTAGTCACCAACTTTATAAGTAAGGAGATGTATTGAATGTATGTACCTTCCTATTGCATGTACCTGCCTCTTTAATCACTTGTATCTATAAAAAAACCCACATTAAAATCTGTTGCGTAATTTTAAAGATCTAATCATACTATGTAGTGAATATCAATCGATCATGTTACTTGATGTTTTTACTTCATATTTTTTCGGTACCCCAACCCGGGCCATCACAAAGGGCGCTTGGTCGCCCTTTACGACGGGCTGGGGTACTGTAACCATATTATTTTAGACCCGGGCTACAGCTCTAAAAGAATATGGTTATGGATACTCGATAGATACCCATTGAAGGTTCACCAACATTAATATTTTAAATAACTTTTATTTATAACTTTCAGAAGAAAGGTGCTAAGAAGCAATCTGTTACTTTAGTTACTGCTAGAATTGACTCAGCATCTCTGTTTGATGGTATGTCTTTTTTAATTCGCACTTTCTTACTATTCCTTGTTCCTTGAAAAACACTTGTGCATTTAGCGCTAGTAGCTAGGTTGTATTTACCTTATCAATGTGTATATGTACAATTTACAGGTGTGTCACCCGGGGCTGCTAGTTCAGCTACTGGAATGGTCACATTGCTAACTGCAGCTGTTACCTTATCTCAAATGGTTCCTGTAAAGGATGCGAATTTATATGGTAAGACTGGTGGCAAAAATTAATAAATTAAAATAAATATATATTACACACATCGCAATCTAGCCCCAAACTAAGCACTAGGCTTGTACTATGGGTACTAAACATACTACATATTATACTATTTTTTTCTTTTTGTAAATACTTACATAGGATACATAGAACCCAGACGAGAAACAAATAATATTTTTAAGTAAAAATACTTGCACTCGGCGGGAATCGAACCCGCAACCCTCTGTATTGCAGTCGGGCCTTCGCCCGACGCACCAGAGGCCTTAAAAAATAAAAGGACCAAAACAAAAACCATCAATTTATGTTGAACCCGACAGGGATTTTGTGTTTAATAATTATATGCACCTATCTTGTAATATTTATACAGATCAAAACGTGGTATTCACGCTATTCAACGGCGAATCCTTCGACTATATCGGATCGCAGCGCGTGGCCTACGACCTGGCGCGAGGCGCGTGGCCTCCCGCGGCGCCGCTACAACTCTCCGACATCAAGCTCCACGTGGAAGTGGGCCAGATTGGAGGCACCCTGTCGCGTCTTACTGACAATTCCTGGCCTCTAAACGCCTATGCTCCTTATGAATTACTTGTTACTGTAAGTTTAAAACAAACAACACTATTAATATTATTACATACCGACTAGAAACAAATATTTATTTTTTAAGCATAGATATTTTTATTCATATTTATTTTTAAGCAAACCTTCGGTAAACAAGCCTTTAGTAAACACACTTACTTATAACTTTTTGAAGTTTTTTAATGATATGTTTTTACACTGATGGATCTTGTACCACTTATAACATTTTAGAATCTTCAAAATCACATATTAATTAAAATAGCGTCTGCCTTAAAAGTTGACATTTCGTTTACGTCAGTGACGTCATACCCACCGCCGCGCCGTTTTGGCAAGAATTTTAAATCTATAAACGAAAATATGTTTTTTTTCTACGCAACATGCAGAAATTATGTATTTATTCATTGTAAATAATATACGTTTCCGAACATAATAGGACAGGTTTTCAAAACTAATCATGTTCCCTATTGTTCAGGAAATCGAAGAGTTCGTAAATGAGATGTCAAGCAACGTGAACGCGTACAACATGACCCTCGAGCCCAAGTTGACGGCGAACCTCCCCCCGTCGTCTCTGCACTCGTTCCGTCGGATCCTGAAGAACGTCACCGAGTCCGCAGAGTTACCCGAGCTGCTGATCACCGACCACGGCGATACCTTCACTAACTTGTTCTACAATTCAGCTTTAGATGAATATGAGAGGATCGGCTTCGTTTATCACAATATTACGATTGTTAATGGCAGTTGTAAGTTTTTTTTTTCAATTTTGTGGTATTGCACGGACGTGCACATATCGGCACATTTATTTAATAAGATAAAACTTACTAAACATTCCCCAAATTAAAATTAGAAATCGGACCATAAATGGACCCATTGCCCACAGCGTTGTTCTATTTTTAAGCTTGTGATATGCTTGTTACTGTAATCGTATTTTGTTTATAATGCGATTTTTTCTGTTTTGTATGTTTTTCTTCAAGAAAGGAATAAAATGTTTTTTAAGAAAAAACCTACTGATATAGAATATATTTCAGTGGACCCAAGGGGGTTAAAATGTATTGTAACAATGGAAGGCGGGTCGCGGGATCTTTTTCTACTGCCGTGTTCCTATCTTATAGATGAGCGTGCTGCCTCTTAGACCATTTCCATCACTTACTATCAAGTGAGACCACAAAAGGCGTCTAAATTATGTTTGTTATTATTGCAGTTATACCGACTGAGGAGCTTATTTCTAAGGGCAACATGACCGACAAGGAGGTGCAAGTAAAGATAGCGAAACTAGCGTCCGCTTTGGCTAAAACACTGTACAAGAGGGTTGTGGGAACCCAATATAATGGCAGTGTCTCGGCATCCGCACATATGGTAAATATATTTTTTTTTACATGATTTAGGCTAGCATTTCTCGCTTGATAGAAACCGACGATGAGGTCGACGGTGTATCATGATCGCCTAGAATAAACTTATTCACTCTTGACTTGAAAACTCCAAGGTTGTAGTTTAGTTTAAACTACTGCACTATAACACGATAACAAATAATAACGTGATATACAAGATACTAGTACACACGCGATTTGAAGGCCCACGTTTTATTTTATGTTTTTATGTCTCCCAACTTGTGTTATTATGTTGTGCAAATAAAGTGTTTTTAGTTAAATTAAGCTCTTATTATATTAATGCAATTTTCAACGGCCGAACTATTCCTCACGAGTCTGAAAGGACCTCGAAACGTCAAAAAAGGCTTAATCTATATACATAAAAGAAAGTTGTGTTAGTTACACTATTTATAACTCGAGAACAAATGAACCGATTTGGCTGAAAATTGCTGGTAGATTACACCCAGGAGAAGCACATAAAATTTGTATTTTGTCTCTTAGGCTGAGCAAAGTTCGCTGGGTCAGCTAGTATATAATAAAAAACGCGATTTAACAAAAAATGTGTTTAATATTAATTCAACATCGCGAAAACCGAGAAAAACTCCAAGTGTATCAATGTATCTTCGTATCCCCAGGTAGACGAGATGCTATACTGCTTCCTGCGCAGCCAATCCTGCCCGCTACTGCTAGCGGCAGACTACGCGCAGTCCGGCGTAGAAGAGAAGGTGTCGGAGAAGGTGTCGCCGCTGTACGTGGGCGTGGCCGCGGCCGCCACCACCGCGCCGGTGTTCGCGGGGCACCTGCTGGCGCTGCTGGCCGGGCCCAGGGTGCCGGCCAACAAGACCGCCTGCGCTGACCTCGATGAACCGGTCAGTACTACCCACGGATACTACTGTACTAACTGCCGAACAGAACTAGCGCTTCATCATCACACTTTAAAAACTTACACGATTTCCGTCCATGTCTAATTGTCTAATTATAATGATCATCATCATCATCCGAGCGCTGTTCCCGGTTGCATCCCTCTCGAGAGCCCGGAGTCCGCTGTCCTACTTTTACGTCTCCACTTCGCACGAGCTTCGGCATAGGCTTCGGCTTCGTAGTGAGGCCATTTGCACGCATATCCGATCTTACAACGTCAAGCCAGCACTTCTTGAGTCTTCCCCATAGCAAGACATGGCCAAGTTGACGCACACTCTAAACGGCTATAAGGTAGTGTTATTGAAAATTCTTACGGGATATGGTGAAACCGCAGGACACAGATAGTAGATCAAATATAATGGAATGCTGTCACAAGAGTCGAGATTCTAAATTGATGTTCGTGTTGCAGGGCTTTTCCTACTATTGGCTGAACAGCTGGAACCACACCGGTGAATGTATCCAGACTACAATGAACTTCAGTCAAGCAGTCAGCCCCGCTTTTATTATACCCGGTTAGTATATGGTTTATAAACTTCACGAAGAATTATGTTATGATCTGTTATGATGATCCAATCAATCACAGGGTTTTTGAGGCAGAGTCAAGTCTAAACTTGTACCGCAATTCTGTACCGCAAATGCGGTGAATTGAGATTTTTTCTCATTTGCGGAGAATTGAGAATTGCGATGACAAATTGAAATAAATAGAGTTTTGTATCTCTATACGTATTTTGCAGCAATATATATACATATGTAAAAAATGCTTTATCCTGAATAACTGACTGATGGATCAACGCACAGCCTTAATCGCTGATAGTTGGGAACTGAAAGTGTGTTCTTTATATGATGTAGGCAACCAATAAGACATTTTTAGTTATGATTGTCTTAAATTTCAGACTACGACATTACATCAGGCGTTTACTCAACGTGGACGGAATCAGTGTGGCAGTCGATGTGGGCGCGCGTGTTCGTGCGCGCGGGCGGCGGCGGCGCGCGCGCAGCCGGCTTCACCGGCGCCGCCACCACCGTGCTGGCTCTACTGCTCACCTACTTCATCCAGAGACACAAGGACCGGCTCTTCACAGAGACCAGTGCCGTGCCGGTCACTGATGATGCTGCCTCGGGGTAAGTACTGTAGATGGATGGAGACAGTCGACGTGGGCGCGCGTGTTCGTGCGCGCGGGCGGCGGCGGCGCGCGCGCAGCCGGCTTCACCGGCGCCGCCACCACCGTGCTGGCTCTACTGCTCACCTACTTCATCCAGAGACACAAGGACCGGCTCTTCACAGAGACCAGTGCCGTGCCGGTCACTGATGATGCTGCCTCGGGGTAAGTACTGTAGATGGATGGAGACAGTCGATGTGGGCGCGCGTGTCTTAGTTCAAAATCTCCGAAGTCAAGGCTTAGTCATAGTCATAGCACCAACCACCACAAAATATAAACCAGTATCTTCCAAGTGAGAGTGCTATACCTTAGCTAGACCATATCGTCACTTACCATCTGGTGAGATAGTGTTCAAACGCTCGCATATCTTTACATAAATCTATATCCATCTAGTCGTGTTAGTTACACTATACTATATAACTCAAGAACGGCTAAACCGATTTGGCTAAAATTGGTTTTAGCCAGAAGGTTTTACCAGAGGTAGCTTAGAACCAGGAGACGGACATAGAATACGTTTTTCGCCTCTAATGTGGAACAAAGTTCGCGGGGCCAGCTAGTCAATTATAAAAACACCCATTTTAATCTTTTATTTCTCTTTTTCCTTTCAGAATCCTGCGGACAGTCAACTGTTGAAGAAGGGACGGAATTTTGTACATGACACAATAATTAATTTAATGATTTAGTATCATTCCAATTGTACATAAGAATTAGTGTTAACATTCATACTCGATAGGTCCAGTATTTTCTAACTTTCCTTGCAGTGTAATTATTGTTACTTTCTAGGTAAGTTATTTATTTTTATTTTGTAGAATATTTGAATCTGAACTGATTTTAGTAAGGAATTGATCTCAAGTATTGTTTCCAATTTTTGCTTCACTTTAGTTAAGAGGAAAGGATACTTACTCGTTCTCCATACAACCGGAGTCTACCGTTTCCGCCTGGATAAAAATAAAGTTCTGGATAAAGACATTACAGTCAATATGTTTGTTAAGGGTGCCCTTTCGATCGCATTTTTTTTTTTTCATAATGTTGTTTGGCATAAAAGTTTCAGCATAAAGTTTTCCTCGCATAAATAGTGATCGGCATAATGTTATAATCGCAGAATGGTTTCATTGGCATAACGTTAACTTTCTCTAATCTTCTTTATCATAATTTTGAACAGCATAAATGTATAGGACATAATTGTTATACGCCTAAAGATGATTTATCATAAAACACAAAACGCATAATGGAGGTATCCATAACCGCTAAAGTCATAAACATACATGATAATAAATTGGACTAAGTCTATTTAACAAATGAAAAGACACAATGGTAATAGTCATCTTTAATCAAACTTTAGGTGAGAAGATTGGTGGCGAAGTTACGTTTCCCCATACGTAGTACTGACCAAACCACGTCGCTATATCGTCTGTAACAATCAATGAAGAGTAAAAGTTGTAAAGAGCTTCATTCACTGAATTCTGTCATATTAACGGGCGTTTTACCCAAACTAGGAGTACGCAGAAAACTATACAGAGCACCCCGACTAGGATAGGTTAGGTTCATATTAGAACATGATTACGCACAGCGCTTTGGCGAGCGAGCGAAGCGAGCGTGCCGCGGCAGCGGTCGCCAAAGCGCCTAATATTATAAATAAACAAGGTGTGGTGTATCAAAATTGAATTTTATATGCAATTCATAGCAAAGTTTGTGAACTACTACATAATATGAAATGATATTCTAAATTTTAATATGATATTAATTTTAACTCATTTTACATTTGTTAACATTATGGTTTTTTATGCTTATGACTTGTAATCTTTATGCCATAAGGTGAGATGCCAATAAATGTTATGATTAGTAATCGTTATTCTAAAAACATTTATGCAAGAACATTTTATGCTAATATATCATTATTATAAACGAAGTTATGCGAAATTAAATTATGCCTAATGATTTATTCTAAATGAACGTTATGCGAAAAGAAGAGTATGCCAAAAAACGTTATGCATCCTTACATTATGCCTCTTAAATTTATGCAACCCAATATGGACCCGTTTGTTAATGTCATAAAACCTATATCTGCCATAACCATGTCCCCAGGTTTAGATTTTTTTCATATAAGATAGAATCTGCCATAACCATGTCCCCAGGTTTAGATTTTTTTCATATTAGATAGATTAACGCTTTATTGTACCAAAAACACAATTTCAATTTATACTAAGAAAAACGTATAACTAATGTTGCGGTGGGTGGCCTTATCGCCTCTTCTAATGTTTATTTCTATTCTAATAAGAAAATGAAATAAACTAAAACGACGGGCACGGTCATGGCTGATAAAGGTTTTATAGCATAAACATATTTGCTGTAATGTCTGTCTTTATTCAGGGAGGAAACAGTCGACTACGCTTGTAAAGTTTGTATGAAGAAAAGTGAAGGTATCCTGTCTTCTTAAAATGTCGACACTGAAACTTTTATATTAATCAGTACTTGAAGCGTCCTGTTTCGTCAATAAGATTACGTGTGAATATTGGGATGAAAAGTATGATATTTTCAATATTCTATATATTTGCGAGCCAAATATCACCAAAATCGGTTCACTATATCCTTAGGTATAGTTTATGCGTTACGAAAAAAAAAACTTTGCGATAAAGTAAACCGAGATGGAGTCCTGCGTTAAGACAGGCTACTTGTCATCCCCATATTCCCATGCATGGTATAGTGGCCGGCAACTTAGTTGAAAAAAATGGCGGATGCGCAGAAGTCGATTTTTCATAGAAGTCGCATGTAAAATGTACTGCGCGAGCTTTCCACTTCCACGTCAAAATTTTCCAACTTATTTGCCGGGACCTGTATCGGAATTTTGGTGAAATCGCGGGATGCAGTTAGTTTCAAATTTAAAAAAAAACTGTATCTTTTATAAAATTAAGTAGATTTAGTTAAACTTCACAATTGATTAAAACATGAAATAAAACGTCTAACATAAAATGGCAGTATAATTTATTTATATGTTTACGGGCACAGGGTAGTAATTGAATAGCGTATGAATAGTGCACTTTCCGAGATCCTTGGCGAACAGTTTACAAAAATCAGGATTAAGTACGTGAGTCAAATTACCAAAAATATTCTCAACGTCATTCAACGACAATAAATCAAATAAACCTTCATTTATTATACAGAAGTTATGCACGTGGTCGTTCGTTGAATTTGCAGTGACTTTTGAACTTGAATTTGAACCAAGCAAAAGATTCGTAATCCAACTTGTACCGTGTTCTAAATAATTATTAAAAATCTTCATGTTATCTAACACAAAGTCTTTGAAATTTATGTCGATACTATCTCCTTTATTGTATATGCTGTAGTAACTGAGCCTTTCATCTAT
The DNA here is from genome assembly GCA_958496205.1 of Idaea biselata. Taxonomy (NCBI): domain Eukaryota; kingdom Metazoa; phylum Arthropoda; class Insecta; order Lepidoptera; family Geometridae; genus Idaea; species Idaea biselata. Next base: position 42,571,048 of record OY292394.1, on the reverse strand, counting down.
TGAATAAGTTAAAGTTTTCAGACTTTCTTTGATCGTCATTTTGCTATCAGTCCGTGAGTCGAAATACTCAGAGTCCAACTCGGCCAAACTGCTTACGAAGCTATCCGTATCGACACTTGCCTGAGAAGGCCTTATCGTACAAGTGCTTTCGTAAGAATCTTCTTCATATTCAGGCTTTGAAGTATTAGTATTATTCCTATTATCATAAAAATTAAACACTGTAGTATTGATATGTGTTGCTTTGTCGAGTACATCTTTGTGTGCTTCATTGAAATAAATTGTCTCGAATGTGGTTTCCATCTCAGTTTCAAAAGTGTGCGCTATGATATTGATCAGTCCATTCAGTAATTTAAAATTAAATTCTATCGTGAGATTTGGTGTATTGGTAGTGATAATTACAAAATACAAGTTTCTCATTGTATTCAGGGAGGCCACGTTACAGTTTCTTAGCAGTAACGTCAATAAATACCCATGTGTCATGTTCCTTATGTGCCATCCTTTTACGTAAATTGAAGGTACTGATTGCGTTTCTGCCGAATTTACATTCCAAAACTTCGAAATATTCACTATTGCTTGAATTAAATTTACCGAGAAAGTGTGGAACTTATCTAAAGTTATCAGAAAACGAATCCATTGTTGTTCTATACTTATTTTGAGTTGTCTGTTTTCCTTAAATAATATTATTTGTTTTCGTTGGCATTCAGTTTTTTGTAGACTTCTACTTTTGTTAATTTCTTGTTTGTTATTCTTAAATAATATTATGCGTTTTTGTTGACATTCTATTTTTTGTCTATAAACTAGATTCTGTTTCTGCTGACCTCTATTTTCTATTTCATATTTTAAACTTAGTTTTGGTGGACTTATTATTTTTCGTAGACTTCCACTTACATCAATTTCTTGTCTGTTGTCCTTAGATAATATTATTCGGTTTTGTTCACATTCTATTATTTGTAGACCTCTATTTTCTAATTCATAATCTAAACTAAGTTTTTGGTGGCATTCTATTTTTTGTAGGCTTCTCTTTTCTTCAATTTTTTGTTCATATCCTCGACTATGTTTTTGTTGACAGTCTATTACCACCGGTAGTATTTGTAGACCTCTATTTTCTATTCCATATTCTAAACTATGTTTTGCTTGGCATTTTATTTTTAGTTGTCTTCTATATTCTTGTACTTCTGGTCCATTTTCTAAACATAGACTTCCAGTTTTTTTAATGTTTTGTTTATATTTTAATCTCATAAACGTTATAAACTTTTGTACGTCCTCATTCAATAAATATTTTGTAAACTGCGTATCAGTTGGAGGTCTGTAAGTTTGTTTTATATCAATTTTTGTTTGGAGCAATAGCTTTTGTAAGTTCATGTAGACATTTTTAATAACATCTAGTAGCATTATCATTTCTAAATCTGGGGCATCTGCTTTTAGTATTATAGCATCGCACTTTTTACCGCAGTATGAGCTGGTTGGTAGAATCATCTTTTTATCAAATGTCTGATCCTGTCTTTTAACACCTTTAATTTCATCCTTATACAAAAGGGGATATTGAGAGTATTCCGATGAATTCTTCATGATTTCACGTGTATGTACTAGACTTTCATTGTCGCTGCTTTTAGTTATCTGAGAGCGGTTTGATTTGTCGAAGCGAGGTCTACTTCCCTGCGGTTGCGTTACGTGATGTCTCGTCAAATTTATTTTAATAGATCTTAACGCAGGATTTGCCTTACCAGTTCCATTTTGTTTTTTGTATCTTTTTTGTCTTCTTACAATTACTTTTTCCATTTTGAAGAAGCTCTACAGAATCCTACAGCACCTAGTACCTGATCAACAAATGAAAAAAAACTTGGTATGGTCCTTTTAGACCGAAAATACTTTAGTTGGCATGATCCTCACTGAATACTGTAAAGTTCCCAGAGAATATAACCACTCAGGTTTAAAATTAAAGACATTTTTCGGATATCCTTCTATCCTGAAGAAGAGACCTGGAAAGGTCTCGAAACGTTGAGCGTTGTAACAATGCTAAAAGTAATAAAAACCACGCGATTCAAACCGAAAAATGTCTTTAATTTCAATACAACATCGCGAAAACAGAAGAACACTCAGGTTTAGATAAACACCGCGGAGTAAGAAGTTGCTCTGGCCACCGCTAGGACCTACCAGGCATTGTCGCGTCATAGCTCCATCGACAATTTATGATGTATGCGAACTTGATGGGAACCCATATTTTTGCCATTTGCTACACTTTTTACACACGAGTTGAAAACACCCTATGGCTTACAGGAGACACCCCTCCAAAGAAGGAGGGCAAGTTTTCATAACCCGCGGACACTGTTGGTCATTAAAATTGCTACTTTTGAGCTAGTAGGTCAAATAATAGTATCATTGTTTTAGAAAAAAATGCTTCTAAAATGTAATGTCCATAATATGTGTCTATCAAACTCAGTTCTCAACTAGATAGATAATACGGGTGTGCAGAAAATGGTTGACCATTTTTAGAGTTCCGCATTTATTTATCCGAAATGTTATCTCTAATTTGTCCTAGTAACTCTAAATTAGCAGTGGTATATTAATGGTAAACAGTGTGCGCGGCCTATGAAAACTTGACCCTTTCCATTTTCTCTCAGTGGGATGTCAGGTTTTGTCAACTCGGGTCTATCTAAGTTACAAGTGTCTTGCTTTAATGTTGTAAATGTTGGTGTTTGTCGTCCAGCCTCAGCTATTTTTTTTTATACCAGCGTGCTACTCAATGCTCGAGTATCGAGACCAGGCTCAAAAATAGGTAGGTAGGTACCTACCCAAAGGATAGGCCGCATACGATTCGGCTACAGAGTGGCATCCAAAGCACACTAAACTTGAACGGAGTAATTGGTAATGTAGTAGTGATGGAGGATATAGATGAGGGTATATCAAACAAATAAGAGGCTTATATTATAAATATTTTTAACCTACAACAACTTACCTTTAAGTTTTTGATAACATTTCTTGTGTCCGTTACTTTTAGGACATAAACAACTATTAACGGATAGCTCTTTATTTTAATGAAAACTATGGGACAAGGATAATTTTATTATTGTGAAGCATTGAAGAAACCTACATTTTTGAATTTAAAAATTTTGACGCCATTTCATATTTTTTTCTCTTCAACAAACGCCATGATAATGTCAATGTCACTTTTTTTTTTTTCTTCATCATGGCGTCGATCCACGAAGTGTTGTAACTTCGCACATCTGCCAGCGTCGAGTTTATTATCGTATCCTTCTTCTTCTTTTAGCTTTGGCGTCGTACATCTTGTACATCTTGCCATTATCAAGTATTGGCCCGATCGGCCTCAAAGTTTCAAGTCGGGAGCTATGGTAAAGCGGTGGCAACTTTACCATAACCTTCACGGAGCTTTGACAGGAGAGACGAAGAAAGTCCATGTTTAACACTCAATTTTGTTTTCACTACACTTGTGCACATTCACGGAACTAAATTGAATAATATCCCACCCAAAATTACACAATTTAACCCTGTTTACAACATAGTTTCACGTAAACAAAATTGGAGCGCGACATGTTGTCTCCACGTTCCCGCCAAAACTCTTCCCAATGTCACTTTAACAGCTGATAGATATCACTGTCAGTGGTCAGAATAAAATAGGGCGGTAAGTATGAAATCGATCCATTTTTAATCGATTCAAAATCGATTTATTTTTAAATCAATTTTTTTTTATATCACCACCGTTTTTTTTATATTAATCTGGGGGCACGGCAGTGCCCCCGCCAAGTCGAGCAACAAAGCGGCACGGCCGTACCATTCTTTTCTCGAACCATTTCAGGCCATTTTCGACCTCCTATAACTTCGTTGTGAATAAAACTAGAAACCTGAATGTTCTGTAACCAAGCAGGCATTGTATAAAGACGGTATATTTCAAATTTCATTCAATTTGAACTGGTTCAAATAAAAAAATTTATTAAGTTTAAAAATTATAACTAGTCAAAGTTTCTTAATTTTGTTAATTTTGTCACTCACTGACTGACCGATCATCAAAAATAAAAAGGCACTTCTAGCAGACATAGAAGCTTCTAATTCAGAATACAATTAGTGTTTAGTGTATACATTAAGGGAAAATTATAAAACAAATAAAAAATCGTTCCCGTTTTCCCAATAAACACAAACTTCCTTAATAACTTTGTAATCCCATATAAATGTATAGGATTACAAAGTTATATTTGCAGTATTGTTCTATAACAACTTCACAACTTTTTACGGTAGAACTGAGTTGCGAGACTTGCTTTTTTTACAAGCATGTTTTTGATGGGATATAATATAATAATTTAAAAACTCTAATTAATATAATCATTGAAAACGCATTATTCCGGTAATGGGGAGGGTCACTAACATTTTATCCTGGCAGAGGGCGATGGTCGACTGATCTAAGTTTGAAATAAGAACTGTCAAATAGTAGGTATTTTTACAACTCTCGGCGTTTCATTTATGTTTACGTTTATATTTAAATAAAATGCCTCAATGTAGTGCATCAGATTTTATAAATTTAACACTAAAACACAAAGACTCCAACTTCACAGTACAGGCGAGACCACAAAAATTAAAAAAAAAGCTCAGTCGACTAGAGCGCCATCTGCTTACAGCTTTGCGTGTTCCACCTCATTGTTTTCAATCATAAGATAAAGGAGATAAAATAATGAAACATTAAAATATTTCCCAAGAAAACAATAATCTAAATCACTTCTACAAATAAGCTAGTATCGCAGTAACCGAGATACTAATCTAATAATAATAATTAATTATAATAATATATAATAATTATTATAATAATTATAATTGACAAATGTCTGTCACGTAGACACACGTCTTTTTCTCCGATCTTATAAAAATATCGTAAATTATAATTGAAATACCATGAACAACATGAAAAAAGGAAAAATAAAACAAGTAACATGTTCAAACATGATCACATAATATAATAAAATGATAACGAGATCAGCAAGCAGAAGACAGACAACACAGAACGCACAACTACCACCATGGCAGCCTGTGACCAGCCGCGAGCGCGAGTCGTCGGATGAGGAGGTGTACTTCACACCTCCGGACACTCGCGGCTCCGACAGCAGCAGCGAGTCCGAGCTGTCGTCGCCGCCGCCGCCACCACCACCTGCGCGACGACGAGGGCGACCGCCGTCGGCACGCTTGGGGCCTGTGGGACACCACGTCCCGCGCCCGGCCTCCGCTACCGATGGTGTAGTGCGTCGCATGCGATGGACTCGTACCATGAACGAGAACTGCATGCGCGCCTACTATAGGGCTACAGAGGGAGGAGCCTTCATGGCCACGTATCGTGATAAGATGCTGCCTTTGTTTCAGGCTCTTGAACCGACCGTGTCTGTTACTGCCCAACGATTATCGGATCAAGTTAGAGCTATCCAGCGGTGTAAACTGTTGGATGACTCTACGCTTGATCGTCTCCGTACTGAGGCGCTACCTATTGGTGTGACATCGGACTCGCGTCATGACCGACTCGCCCCGCTGCCGCCGCCGCAAGCGCCGACCTCGTTGCCGTCGGTTGCGGCGCCCCGGGTCGGTTTGGATACCGAAGAAGTTGATTTCACTAATATGAGCGTAAGTACCCAAACTATTGAGCATTTGAGGAGAACTTTGGAAAATACGATTCAGGAGTACCGGTCTACCACGTGCACTAGGCCACGTCTGCCGCGTTTGCCGACGCATAGACGTAATTTAGCGCTAATGGGTGCCCTGGAAAGCTACCGCGGTTCTTCCGTTGACAGCAACTCGATCCCGACGCAGTAGTTTGACATCTCTGACAGCGGAGTTTTCAATTTTAAAACCGCGCATCCATGGCCGTCAGCCATCGATTTGAAGATTTTCTTTCAAAATCTTCAATTCAATTCAATTCTGTCTGTGTTGCATTCATACAATTTGGCTTCGGCATCGATATGAGTAATCGACGCGCCGATTTGAAATTTTCGCGGTTCGAAATTCGGCTGTCAACTGTCAAATGAATCCGATCCCGATTCCGACGGAAGAACCGCGGTAGCTTTCCTGGATGACCTACTAGCCCCCTATTTGGGTGCTAGTGAGGATTTAATTGATACTCACTCTATCTTGTACTGCGGGGCTATTGCGGCATGCCGTGTGGCTCGTGTTAGATTCCCGGACACTGACCGAACCCCGCGGCCGCCGTCATATGTCCCTGCCTGGCAGGTGCGGATAGAGCGACGTATCGATACATTCAGGACACTCATTGCAAAGCTTATCTGTTTCAGAGGGGGTAACACTCGCCCCAGAGTGATGCGTTTCGTGAACCAGGCTTTTGTTGGGACTGGTATCAGACCCCAGCAGTACATGTCTTGTGTCACGGAACGCATTGACTTTCTGAAACAGAAAATCTATGCGTGGGCAAACCGCATTCGACGCTACAGAGAGCGCGTAGATAGATATCGACTGAATCGTATGTTCCAAAGTGATCAAAGGAGGGTGTACCGAAACTGGGAAGGGCCTAGTCAGTGTGTGGTCGATGGGCAAAGGCCAGATAGTCGTACCATGATTAATTTCTGGCGTGATATCTGGTCGGTGCCCGTCGAACACACCGAGAGCGATTGGATGCGTGTTGTCAATGACGTGTGTGAGCCAATCGAAACCATGGAGGCCATTAGTATTACATCATTAGATGTAAAATGTGCGATCCGGACGGCTCAGAACTGGAAAAGTCCTGGACCGGATGGATTGCATAACTTTTGGCTGAAATGGTTTCGGAGCTCACACGTTAGATTGGCTGCACAATTCCAAGAGGCTCTTGAACTAGGTACTCTTCCTAGTTTTTTAACAACTGGTGTCACCTTCCTGCTCCATAAGTCCGGTAGTACCACGGAAGCTAAGAACTACAGACCTATTACATGCTTGCCTACCATCTACAAGCTCCTTACATCCATTTTGACCGTCAAGATTAATTCGCACATTGTTGCGAATAAAATTTTGGCTCCAGCTCAGAATGGATGTAGGGTAGGGTCCCGTGGTACTAAGGAGCTTCTCCTCATAGACATGGCTGTTTGCCAACAGGTTCGCCGGAGTAGAGGGAGTCTTTCTACTGCCTGGATTGACTACAAGAAGGCCTATGATTCGGTGCCTCATTCATGGTTACGGAGAGTGCTGGAGTTGTATAAAATTGATGCAACTCTAAGAGCTTTCCTAGACTCTTGTATGGGGCAGTGGATCACGGTTCTTCGTCAACCAGGTGGTGGAGATACTTTTTTTGATCCGGAGGACTATATAAGGATTGAGAGGGGTATATTCCAGGGCGATAGTCTGAGTCCCTTGTGGTTTTGTTTAGCTCTGAATCCTCTTAGCACATTGCTGGGGAATTCAGGGTTAGGCTATCGTCTTCGGAGAGGGGGTGAGGTTATTTCTCATTTGCTGTACATGGATGATCTCAAGCTTTTCGCTGCCAAAAAACCGGAATTGGTGTCCTTGTTAGAAATTACGGATAATTTCAGCAAGGCCATCAATATGGAGTTTGGTATCGATAAGTGTGCGGTCTTACATGTGCAGCGAGGGAGAGTTGTGAATTCATCGAATTTGCAGCTCTCAGAGACAATATCACTCAGATCCCTCTCCGAAGGTGAAACATACAAATACCTGGGTATGTCGCAAGCTTTAGCGATTGATGGAGATGTAAAACAGTCAGTGAAAGAGCGTTTCTTTGGCCGCCTAACAAAAGTTCTCAACAGTCTTTTGTCGGGTGGAAACAAGGTGCGAGCTTTCAATGGCTGGGTTATGCCTCTGCTCATCTATTCTTTCGGTGTACTCAGGTGGACTCAGACTGAACTTGACGCCCTGGATCGGAAGGTACGTTCACAGCTAACAGCCCATCGCATGCTTCATCCCCGCTCTTCGGTGATGAGATTGTACATTCCCCGGAAGTGTGGTGGTCGAGGCTTTTTAAATGCTAAGTAAGACTCTACATAACCGGGAAGTGTGCAGTCTCAGAGAATATTTTCTCGGTTCCGAGAGTGGGATGCATCGCGATGTGGTAGCAGTGGACAAGAACCTTACCCCGCTCTCCTTGGCAAAAGAGAACTGGCGCAAACCCTCGATACTAAGCGTCGAGGACCGCAAGGACATATGGAAGAGCAAGGAGCTGCATGGGAGGTTTTATCGGGTCCTTACGGACCCCGATGTAGACCTCCTTGCGTCGGTGAACTGGCTACGTTTCGGTGATCTCTTTGGGGAAACCGAAGGTTTTGTTTGTGCAATTGCCGACGAGGTAATGATGACGAACAATTATAGGAAATATATCCTGAAGGATGGTACGGTCGATATTTGTCGGGCATGCCACCATCCCGGAGAGTCACTCAGGCATATTATTTCCGGTTGTTCTCATCTTGCCAATGGTGAGTACTTGCACAGACATAACTTGGTGGCCAGGATCATCCACCAGCAACTTGCTCTTAAATATGGACTTGTGGACCAAGAGGTGCCATACTACCAATATGCACCCGTTCCAGTTCTCGAAAACGGTCGTGCCACGCTCTATTGGGACCGGTCTATTATCACGGACAGGACTATTATCGCCAATAGACCTGACATCGTGATAGTAGACCGGTCGGAACGACGGGCAATACTCGTCGATATCACCGTTCCGCATGACGTTAATCTCGTAAAGGCTGAAAAGGACAAGGAAACTAAGTACTTGGACTTGGCCCATGAGATTACCGCCATGTGGCACGTTGATTCGACAAGTATTGTTCCGATAGTCGTGTCGGCAAATGGATTAATAGCGAAGAGCCTCGACCAACATCTTAAGAGGCTTTCGCTAGACGGTTGGGTCAAGGGTCAGATTCAGAAGGCAGTCGTCCTTGATACGGCACGTATCGTCAGAGGGTTCCTGTCTCTGCGTCCCTAACCATCGGTAGCCTGGGCCCTGCCCCGCTGCCGACGGGCTTCTAGGTTTAGGTTTTTATAGTAATTTACTGTTTTTGTACAAAATTTATACATTGTTTATAGGACTTGTAGATAGAATTTTATATAAGTTTGTTACTTAGATGGAATTTTGTTTATAGGTTTTGTAGTAATGTATATATTTTGTATGTAGTTTATTTTTATAAAAACTTAAATTTAAGAAATAAAATAAATGAGTGAAAAAATAATTAATAATGTAGGTAGATAACGTCGATTTTAGACATGCGTCGAATCGATTGTAATCGTACGAATAAAACTTTGCACATCACTATACAAAATGAATCGGTCATTGGCTTTGATCAGGCGCTGTTAACAAATGTATTGAACCTAGGCAACACTGATGGAAGCTCTATCTATACCCATATATTGGTACTAAGTTGGCATCGCAGAACGATATAATACCTTAAAATCGATGTAGATGGCACAGTACACAGTAGTTCCTTTGGTGTATTGTGTAGATGGCGTGGAAAAACCATAAACACACCGACTAATTTATGTAGATTGCCATGTTATCCAAAGTCTCCGAACATTGGAGTTTATTTCCTATTGATTTTGTAATAAATTTAATGATTTGTTAATTGACTATATAAAATATGTATAATTTAAGAAATTAACCGTTATATTATACAATAGCTGCAAGTAAATATAATATTTGATATTTGAAAAGAAGAAAAAACAGCGGACTATCTGGACCAATTTAAATTTACTGTGAAATATGAAGTTTATGTTAATGGCAACACGGGAAAGTCATAATAGTCCGGGCGGCGGCTGCAAAATATCAACCTCATCGAATAACTGAAAAATATCACTTTCCACGAAAAAAAGACCTAAACAAAATAAGAAAAAAATTGGTCTGCCGGGGTACAGCTTGGGGGTCCTTCGCAGTGAATTAAAATATGGTCCAACTCGGACCATCATTTTATCTCATGTGGCGAACGAAACCTTCTTCTTGGCTTTAGAATTAATTAATAGAGTCTAAAAAATCATGTCGTCCGAGACCGGTGTTGGAGGGTTCCGCAGACCAACCAATTTTACGAGTCCGGTCGGGAGGTCCATTTTACCTCAGTAACCGAGTTACCGGATGAAACTAAGTTTTTCTAGTGGCTAAAATTATGCTCTTTAAATATAAGTTGGTCTGCCATCTCGCAACCTGGTAGTTGACCGACATCCACGATCTTTGTGCGAGAGCGCAGTTCTGTGTTTCGGATTTTGTCCATTAATTTGACACTCAAAATACTGCGCTCCATCGCTCGCTGGCAAACCCCGAGGCTGGTCTTCTGTGAGTACGTGTCTTGTCCGGGTTGGTTCCGGACGAGAATAGGCCAACCCCAACTCTTCATACTAGGGTGTCGTAGAAGGCGACTGATGGTTATCACGATTCTTATTGGAATCACTCTTAACTCTTACTAAAGGGCGCCAAGGAGATATTTGCACACGGGCGCTACATGAGCTAGAGACGCCCCTGGTCACACTATAATAAAATAAATTATTTTATTATAGTAGTTACCTACCTATCAGTTTGAACCGAACTTAAAACAAAATGTTCAAAGTTGCGTGTTCATAAGTGGTCGGACTGCAAAAACTACCGCGAGCGAGATGGCAGACCAACTTATGTTTAAAGAGCATAATTTTAGCCACTAGAAAAACTTAGTTTCATCCGGTAACTCGATGAGGTAAAATGGACCTCCCGACCGGACTCGTAAAATTGGTTGGTCTGCGGAACCCTCCAACACCGGTCTTGATTTTTTAGACTCTATTAATTAATTCTAAAGCCAAGAATAATGTTTCGTTCAGTAACCACATGAAATAAAATGATGATCCGAAGTGGACCATATTTTAATTCACTGCGAAGGACCCCCCAAGCAGTACCCCGGCAGACCAATTTTTTTCTTATTTATTTTAGGTCTTCTTTTCGTGGAAAGTGATATTTTTCAGTTATTCGATGAGGTTGATATTTTGCAGCCGCCGCCCGGACTATATCATGGCATGTTGGTTGAATAGTTTGTGTTGAAGAATTATCTTCAATTATCTTGGAAAAACTTATGTTTTCTCCGTTATTACGTTGAGTTGCGTGAATTTTGTTGCTCCGCATTAGTGTTGGTGTATTTTGGAAGCGAAAAATTGACTCTTTGTGTTGTTTATTTTTAAGTGAATATATTGTTTGTGTTGTGAACTTATTTCAATATGGCTTACGTTTATAGAAAATGTGAAAAGCAAAGATAATTTAATGCCTGGCAAAGTGCCGGGCATTAAATTATCTCGGTTTCCTAAACCTGGAAGAAGAAATGCTTTGCGGTAAGTTCTGTTTATACCTACTAACCTAAAAAGTCAGAATCACGATATCTTTGCACCTCCTACGAACCCTAGAAATAGAAAATAACTATATAACGTACATACCCTTACCCATGTATTGTAAATTATTGCAAATTTAAACATAGATAGGTACGTATTTCGTTTTTCAGCTGTGAAATGTGGACAAAATGTTGCTTTCCCAATCCCCCTTTGTCATCTCCGGATTTCCAACCAAAGTTGTTGTAAAGTAGCCGTATTGTTGTATCTATACCTTAATTTTTATCCCTAAGTTTGTAAGAAAAGTTATTTTTATTTTCCAGGATCAGCATTTAATGAATATAATGGGCACAAGTTCATCTCATTCGACGGTTCACGTTAATTCCCAGCCGGGACCGTCCATCTTTGGGAAATTTACAACTACCTACCGCATTGCTAAACCATAAGGTAAGTTTGTACTACATTGAAAAAAAAAATGATTTCCTTCTCTCGATATACCAGGTAGGTAAACTTATTCACCTGTTCTGTTTATACCTACTAACCTAAAAAGTCAGAATCACGATATCTTTGCACCTCCTACGAACCCTAGAAATAGAAAATAATTATATAACGTACATACCCTTACCCATGTATTGTAAATTATTGCAAATTTAAACATAGATAGGTACGTATTTCGTTTTTCAGCTGTGAAATGTGGACAAAATGTTGCTTTCCCAATCCCCCTTTGTCATCTCCGGATTTCCAACCAAAGTTGTTGTAAAGTAGCCGTATTGTTGTATCTATACCTTAATTTTTATCCCTAAGTTTGTAAGAAAAGTTATTTTTATTTTCCAGGATCAGCATTTAATGAATATAATGGGCACAAGTTCATCTCATTCGACGGTTCACGTTAATTCCCAGCCGGGACCGTCCATCTTTGGGAAATTTACAACTACCTACCGCATTGCTAAACCATAAGGTAAGTTTGTACTACATTGAAAAAAAAAATGATTTCCTTCTCTCGATATACCAGGTAGGTAAACTTATTCACCTGTTCTGTTTATACCTACTAACCTAAAAAGTCAGAATCACGATATCTTTGCACCTCCTACGAACCCTAGAAATAGAAAATAACTATATAACGTACATACCCTTACCCATGTATTGTAAATTATTGCAAATTTAAACATAGATAGGTACGTATTTCGTTTTTCAGCTGTGAAATGTGGACAAAATGTTGCTTTCCCAATCCCCCTTTGTCATCTCCGGATTTCCAACCAAAGTTGTTGTAAAGTAGCCGTATTGTTGTATCTATACCTTAATTTTTATCCCTAAGTTTGTAAGAAAAGTTATTTTTATTTTCCAGGATCAGCATTTAATGAATATAATGGGCACAAGTTCATCTCATTCGACGGTTCACGTTAATTCCCAGCCGGGACCGTCCATCTTTGGGAAATTTACAACTACCTACCGCATTGCTAAACCATAAGGTAAGTTTGTACTACATTGAAAAAAAAAAATGATTTCCTTCTCTCGATATACCAGGTAGGTAAACTTATTCACCCTTCGTACTTGAACACTTATGTTTTACGACTTTTTGAAATTCAGACTTTTTTTAAATTTATAAGTATACATAAAGGTTTTTTTGTCAAGACTGAAAACCGTTGTTATTAAAAGTATAGGCAATTAATGTTTGTTGTTACTATTACTCAATAATAATAATAATAGGTAATCTTGGGAAATCTGCCTCAAGTAGTGAGTTTGTCATCCCTAGCTATCAACCTATAATACTAAGTTTCATCACAATTGGTTCAGTAGTATTACATAGGTATACGTGGAGATGTAACAAACATAAACATATTCATACACAGGATTACGGATTTTCACATTTATCATATTAATAGGATAAACTAACAAAACTGGTCATAACACCTATGAAATAATAATTATTATATGAAATATTTTACAGGATCTACTAAATGTGTAGACATCTCAACCAGGGCCGTTCGCTGCAGGACCATCAAGTAAGCAAACTACCTATATTTATGCTTAGATTAAAACAAAAACTTGAGAGGTGTCAAGGGACACCTGGATGGAACGAAATTCCTTATAACTATAGCAAAAAGTGTCGTTACAACTTTTGGTCTTAATTTTTTCCGTCTAGCCCCCTTTCGCAACGCGCGATAAGGAACTTCGTTCCAAAAACTAAAGATACGGTACCTAGTCACGGCAAATGAGACGATTAAACTGCATCTAGCTGACGCACTAGCCTCAGTTGTATGTCGAACCGTTGCCGCGTGAGCAAGTGCTGTCTCACTGCGATTATCTTTTTGAAATACATCAGAATGCCTTCTTGCTCGTTTTACAAATGCCTGAATCATTCAGGGAAACACAAAAAAAACATTTTACACATAATTTTACTCAAATAATAAAATAAAATGTATAGTAAAAATACCTATATTTAAAGACAAATGTTTTTAAATACAATAATTATGTGAAAGTGCATATAGGTGTTTCTAACTCATTTTTCAAATACGCAATGTTAGAATAATATGCCGTATCTACTCTTGTTTGTTTTCATCTAAGTATTTATGATCGGTTATTAACAATTAGCCGTGTAGCCCCGGAATAGAATAGGGTTACCCCATCTCATCCCGTGGGTATCGTAAAAGGCGACTGAGGGATCGGAGGGAGAAAAGCAAACCTAAAGTTCTCCCCGCGCGGTGACGGATAAACTGCTTGATCCCTAAAAGGGTTGGTGTCAGGCAAGCGGCCGGCCGTAAAAACATTGCTAAATCTAATTGCAGAAGGTAGGTATGGTCAATGATGACTTACCGACCGCGCCGACCCCAAATAAAAAAAAAACAATGAAGGGTTTAGCGGACCCCGGGGTCCCGAGAGGGATGCAATCGGGAACATCGCTCGGATGAGAAGAATTAACAATAATACATCAGCACAATTGGTTCGTATACATAGGCGAGGTAACAAACATAACCATATTCACACACAGGGTTACGGACTTTCGCATTTATTATATTAATAGGATAAAGTAACAAATTGGTCATATTACACCTATGAAACAATAATTTTATGTGAAATATTTTACAGGATCAACTAAATGTTAAGACATCTCAACCAGGGTCGTCCGCTGCAGTTGAAGTTCTGGACCATCAGGAGATAACGATTTATTTGTGATAGGAACTGCTAGTCCTATTAATTTAATACCTAAAGGTGAAACTGTCTGTGTAAGTCTCACACAAAACCGCTGAACCGGTTTTTTAAATGATTTATTTCAATATTTATTTGAATAGGTCAATATTTATATAGGTAGCAGATCTTAAAATCTAAAATTAATGTTATGATATTGAATTTCTGTTATTTGAGTTAAAAATGTAATCTTACTATTAGGAATAAATGAATTCGCAAACAAATCTATTTTAACTCTTTACATTCCCTTCTAGAAATAGGTATTTCGATCCGGTTTAAAATCAAGATTTTTTCTAATAGAAATTACATATCAATAGAACAATAATTATTCTATTGAAATGTAATTTCTTTCTGAATTTCCATTAGAAAAAATCTTGATTTTAAACCAGATCGAAATACCTATTTCTAGAGATTATTAATTGAACTGAACTTTCGAAGGTTCCCGCCAAAAATGCTTGTTGCCAAAATGCTTTGCTAGGCCACGAGATGGCGCTGTAATAAAAAAAAGCAATATAATTTTGTATACATCCATTTCGTATGGTGTCGACATTCTTCTCCGCTAGGAGTATAAGTGTTCGGTGGCTTTGATAACCGGTGCTCTGCGCTCTCGCTTTTGTATAAATTGCAATTCAACGAGATTAGCGGCAGTCGCTTCGCTAACAGAAAGCAATAAAGTAAAAAAAAACGTACGCCGTCCATTTTATCGTGATTTCTCTATATCTGTGAAAGAAATACCGAAGATGGCTTTACCAGATATCTTCAAGTATGTTGATAAGAATGTGAAGACTTACAAAGAACTGTTGAAGGAAGCAGTAGCTATTCCGTCGGTGTCCAGCGATCCTAAATATCGTGGCGATTGTGTGCGTATGGTGGAATGGATGCAGGAGAAGCTGAAGGAGGTTGGGGCTTCGACTGAACTTAGAGACGTTGGTTATCAGACGATAGACGGGCAAGAAGTGAAGTTGCCACCTGTATTGGTCGGTGTTTTAGGAAATGTAAGTGCTTACTCATTGTCTTTGTTGTTTTTTACCCGGCCACAGCAAAACTGGTATTATGATTATTATGACCATGATGTAGATGTATGCATGTGTTTGTTCCATTTATAATTATAAAAATCTCCTTCAACTAAGTATACTCAACTATTGAAGTGCCTAAGAGTCTGCCACAAATATTTTAATTCAATAAAATAAGAGCTGATAAACAAACCTTGTCCATTAAAAATATTTTTCTCTTGCTATTCCCGATTACTTTCTCTGCAATCTGCAGAGAAAAAGCTTTGCATACTTCTGCATGTTCATTGAACATGTAGGAAAACGCCCCTTTTCTTGTTATAATCTTGTGTAAGTACATTAAACTATTTTTATGTTTATCTTTCTGCATGGAAGCAGATTCCTCATTTACAGTGTGCATACATTTGCTTTCTGAACTTGAACACTACCTACTTTATCTATTGATCAGTCGGATAAGATAACTTATAAGTATAAACTTATTTTCTTGTTATCCATCAGGATCAAAAAAAGAACACTATCTGTATCTATGGCCACCTGGATGTCCAGCCAGCTCTGAAGTCAGATGGCTGGTTGACCGACCCATGGGAGCTGGTTGAAAGGGATGAGAAACTGTATGGTCGGGGCTCCACTGATGACAAGGGACCTGTCATTGGTTGGGTGAATGCTATTAACGCATTCAAGGGTATTGGAGCTGAGGTGAGACCACAGAGTGATAAATTCACTTAGTTATGTTATCATTTTTGTAATTATCTTGGTCTTCTGAGTCTTGCCCCAGTTTTTTTCTCATTTGGTCTATTTTTTTATGGGTGGGACCCATCACCCATGAAAAATAATTATCTTCAAGTTAAGCATGCAATTCTTGAACCTTATATATTGTATTATTTATTATATCCCAGATAGTGTAATTAAAAATAAACCTCTTATTGCTGCTTTTCTAAGCGCACAAGCAGAGCTCTGAATAAGTTCAGATCCAATTGGAATGTGCATGATAAATTAATAAAACTTCCACCTGAACAAAAAATAGGTGCCCAGATGTTCAGTTGTGGAAACTAGTTAGGCAATATAATATTCTGATGGATTGAAGTTTCATCAAAATTGTTTGACTAATTTTAATACAAATAACCTACATATTTAAATAATAAAAAAAACTATTATAATACTATTTATTAGTCAGGAGTGTTACACGCAACATCAATACCTAATACCTTTTAAACCTTGACTTAATATTATAAACTACTAGCTGACCCGACAGACGTTGTCCTGTCGTTTAGTATAAAAAAATAAAATTCATCAAAATCGGTTTAGCATTTTTTCTTTCATAAGAACCTTCTTCTGACAATAGCGCTCACAACAAAAAAATAATTATCGAAATATATGTAAAAGTTTAAGTGTGATGTCGTGACCAAGGGAAATAGGGATTAATTTTTATATAATAGATATAATACTATTTATTAGTCAGGAGTGTTACACGCAACCGCAACATCAATACCTAATACCTTTTAAACCTTGACTTAATATTATAAACTATTATAATACTATTTATTAGTCAGGAGTGTTACACGCAACCGCAGCATCAATACCTAATACCTTTTAAACCTTGACTTAATATTATAAATATCTATTCTTAGATTTATTTTTATTGTACTTTACACCCTATTTGTGTTAGACAAATGATTTTTACTTCTTGTTTTATTTATTAACAGAATGGGACATAACTATAGAATAGGTATAAAGACCTAAATAACCCACTGATGTGTCATTCATATCGTGCACATTATCATGAACAAAGTGCAACACACTGTTCCTATTATAATAACTCGGCAGTTGACCAAACAATAGATAATCAATACTTACTTTATTATTAATAATTTTGTTACGCAATTTGAAAGCTACAAGACATTAAACTAGGCTACTTCTTATTACAGTATTTGCTAGAGATCGGAATCTATGCAGGTGTTATAAACATATTGTTGAGTATATCTTTAAAAGCCTATTTTTTCTTTTGTAGCTCCCCGTAAACCTAAAATTCGTTTTGGAATGTATGGAAGAGTCGGGCTCTGAAGGATTAGACGATCTTCTTATGGAGAAGCTGAAACCTGAAGGTTTCTTTGACACAGTGGACTATGTATGCATATCTGACAACTATTGGTTGGGAACGACGAAACCTTGCATTACATATGGCTTGAGAGGCATCAGTTACTACTTCCTTGAGGTAGAATGTGCAAAGATGGACCTGCATAGCGGAGTCTACGGTGGAACAGTGCACGAAGGTAAATATCAGTTCTATTCACTGACCATTATATCTGGTCGCCCGCCGTTTCCACATCAAAATTTATCAAAGCGAAGCTTACCTCTTTCACTGCCTAATATAGCTTTTCATCTAACTTTTACATGATTAATTATGCTAGCAACCCATACTTTTGTGGCGCTGTAGCGCCCGGGAAATTGTTAGGTGGAGTAGGCTTGCCCAGCACCTATACCAACCTCGAAAGAATGCAGGTCAATATGTCTTGAGCTAACTAAGTTGTGGGTGTCCTCACGATGTTTTCCTTCGCCGTAAGAGCAATGTTAATAACGCACATAACTTTTTCGCAAGGAATAAGACATTGGTGCGCGGTCGGCCGGGATTCAAACGCATAACCTTCGGAATGAAAGTCGAGGTACCTACCACTAGACCGACAGAGCTCTCGATATAGTTCGATTGGTGTTTCGTTTAATTGTCATAATCGGAAGAACAGTGGGTTATTAATTAGGCACTCAAGGTACATACACTCCGATATACGTCTGTGGTTGTATTTGATTTGCTTCGTAAACACGATAGTAATCTATTTAGGTATGTGGATATAATTATCTGAATTCAATTATGATAAGAGGAACAGATTGTCTGAAATGCTGTTGCCTAGTGATGATGCTGTTTTAATTACGTGAACATATATCGTACGTTACTGCTGACTGCGCTGTCTAAAGACTGCGTTCTCCATTCCGGCGGGTAGCGTAGCGTAGGCGCGTGAGCGGTACGCTAATTTAGCAGCTAGCTTGTAATATGGTGTAATATCAAAATTCATTTATGAAAGATTTAACCCTCGACCACCGCTTCATCATCATCTTCCGAGCAATGTTCCCACTTTCATCCTTCTTGGAACCGGGTTCCGCTTCCCTGCTCTTACGTCTCTACTTCGCGCGATCTTCGGCAAGCCGGAATATCAGCTAGAATTGTATTTTAGAGTCAACACATCGGTCAATATCCAATGTGTCTGTTCCATCCTTTGAAAAAATGACAAAATTTTGCATTTAAACATTATTCCTTAAAGTGTTAACAATTAACATACCATACTTTTTTCAAAAAGCAGTATTTCCTAAATTTGCATCCTTTTCACCTTTATATTAGTTACACTGACAAACCACCTATACGGTCCTCCCGACCTTGCGGTTATAGGGACCGAAACGCGGGGTACGACATTTCCGACGTCTGTCCCCTTACAAATATAATTATGTCGTTCTCTGAGTTACTGGCTGCCCAACGATTGGGGCTACCGACACCACAAACAGGGACTCGGTTTCCGGCTTCAAGCCGCCCCGGCTGTGGGCTGCAGGTCCCCACAGGCCCACAGAGCATCTTCATATTATTATTGTTATTGTGAGTTCATATTATTACCATTTTTATTTCTAACACCTAGGCAGGTAGATGTCATTGTATCTGCTTTAATACACTTGCTGGGGCGCCCGCGCTCGTGTTAAAATACAAAACCTGTAAATGCGCCGCGCACTGTAAAAGTTTGGGAACCTCAGTACTAGCTTAATCTGCTAGGAGTAGTTGCGTCCGTCAGATGAAGTACTCGTTTTGTTTTTATCGAAATGCCGAATGATCTAGTTGAATTCGTGAGAATCGTTACATAAGACAATATTTTACTTCTTCCTCAGTTTAATAGATTTGACCATGATATTAAACTCTAAATGCTTTGTTATTTTGATAGTTATTAGTATCTTTACGCTGACGTGTATATTTTTATGTAATGTATTATTATATGTATAGATAAGTGGGCGTATACCTACCTACTTATGATGTTTATTTGTATGTATGTATAATTATTATCTCTTTCTTTCAAATGAAATTAAAAAAAACAGTTTCATGTTGAAATTAAAGACATTTTTCGGTTTGAATCGCGTGGTTTTTCAGTTTCATGTTATTAAATATAGGATTGAAGGGCACTAACAAAATAGTAAACATATACAGTGGTGGTCATATAATTAAGAACGCTGATATAAAGGGAAGATTTTTTCCAACTAAGATGCAAAACTAATTGTATGCATTTGTTTTTATTTCTCTCGGTATCGTAAAACATTTCCATATTACCACTGTATTCATTGATACACATGATTGGCTAAAAATCAATAGGCAAACTTTTTACACTACTTTTAAACAAAGTATTCCTTATTACTGGCTGGTCACGTAATTAAGAACGCTAAGTAGTTTATACCTTTATTCAAATTTAAATAGAGAACACTCAGTCGATTTGTTACTGTTTGTATAATTTTGGCGCCATTACGTGTTGTAAAAGATTAAAGGTGATTGCTTCTTTAGAAAAAACAATGGGAAAAAATAAAAGTTGTGATAAATCTACAAGGGAAGTAATAATAAAACTTCGCCGGAAGAATAGGTCTTATAAAAAGGTAGCCGACCATCTGCAATGTTCAAAAACGATGGTTTTCCACGCTGTAAAGTATTTTGCTACGTACCAAACTACTTCGAATATTCCACGTGTACCTAAACAGAGAAAACAACTCCTCGATATGACCGAAACATTGTTCGTATGGCAAAACAAAATCCTTTTAAAGGGTCCAATGAGCTTAGAAAAGAATATTTTGGTGAAAACAACCCTTCAGCAATCTCAGCCCGCACTATTCGAAGACGTTTGGTAGAAGAAAAATTGCACGGTAGGATAGCAAGAAAGGTACCCAAGATAAAACTTTGCCAAAGGCAAGCCCGGCTTGCATTTGCGAGAAAGTATGAAAACTGGACTGTGCGACAGTGGAAAATGTACTTTTTTCTGACGAGACGAAAATAAACAGAGTATGTTCTGATGGAAAACGATATGTACGACGTCCACCGAATACAGTATTCGACCCTAAGTACACGAAAGTTACATTAAAGCACGGTGGTGGAAATGTAAAAATTTGGGGTTGCTTTTCTGGACATGGTGTACTGTAAAGCTGATAGAAGATAACATGGATCAGTTTCAATACAAAAATATACTGGAAGAAACAATGTTACCATACGCTGAAGACGTTCTACTGGTCATTTGGACATTCCAGCATGACACTGATCCAAAGCACACTGCACGCACCGTAAAGGAATTTCTTACAGCGCAATTAGTTTCTGTCTTAGACTGACCTGCTAACAGTCCAGATCTAAACCCAATAGAGAATATGTGGTTGGAAGTAAAGAAAAAGGTTTCATATACAAAGTGTGGAAATTTAAGAGAGCTGTATGACGTTTTTTTAGAAGAATGGAACTCTATTTCTCTTGCTAAATGTCAAAAATTAATAGAGTCAATGCCTCGCCGGTGTAATTAAAAGCCGTGGATATGCTATTAACTATTAATTTTAGTTAAATATTTATTAAATTTCTTTTTATGTTTCCTGTGCTACATAATATTGTGATTTTTTAAATCTAAGTGTCATACAAAACAATTCCCGAGCAGTTAAATAAATCGTTCTTAATTATTTGTCCAGTTTCAGTACTATTTGAATGTGTTACTTTGATAAAATATAACATAACTAGTTGCTTCTCAGAAGGTACACATCTCTGTGTATGATACGATTTAAATAAAAAACTTCTAGAACTTCAAATCGTTCTTAATTATATGACCACAACTGTATATGCCATGATAAAAACCGGCCAAGTGCGAGTCGGACTCGCGCACGAAGTATACGAAAGTAACATTATTACATTAAAACACGTTTGTTGTATTGGAGCCCCACGTAAATATTTATTTATTCTGTTTTCGGCAACAGAAATACATCACCTGTAAAAATTTCGACTGTCTAGCTCTCACGGTTCATGAGATACAACCTGGTGACAGACATACAGGTAGTATAGACTCCCGTTTTGTACGAATCCCTTAAAAGGGCACATACTAAACTACGGCACTGCATTGCTGCATATGATGAAGTTTAAGGGGGATGGATGATAGCCCGGCCATGATTACAAATAATATTTTAAACTCATTTAATTCAAATATTTTTTTAGCAATGACCGACCTAATCTTCTTATTAAACCAATTGGTAACCAAAGACGGCAAGATCCTCATAACAGATATTTACAAATCAGTCGCTCCAGTCACTGAAAATGAGAAGTCTTTATACCCAAGCATTGACTTTTGCACTGACTCCTACAGGTAAGCGAACAATTGTGAGCTTTTGCCTAAATGGCTGAATCCATTTAGCCAAAAGAACTGGTAGCGAAAACAAATGCTAAACGTTATTAATCGAATTTATCGTATTTAATCGGGACATTCCGTGTAACAAACGGCAAACAATGGCTAATAAAGCTATTAGCCATTGTTTACTGGTTTATTGTTTAGCTATTACTGGCATGACGATTGTAATACATATACATTATACATAAAATATTTACTAGCTGCGTCCCGCGGTTTCACCCGCCTAAGTCCCGATACCGTAGGAATATCGGGATCAAAAGTAGCCTATGTTACTCAGGGTGAATGTAGCATTCTAATGAAAGTAGCCTATGTTACTCAGGGTGAATGTAGCATTCTAATGAAAGTAGCCTATGTTACTCAGGGTGAATGTAGCATTCTAATGAAAGTAGCCTATGTTACTCAGGGTGAATGTAGCATTCTAATGAAAGTAGCCTATGTTACTCAGGGTGAATGTAGCTTTCTAATGCTGAAATATTTTTTTAAATCGGTCTAGTAGTTTTCGAGTTTATTCATAACAAACCACGGTAACAAACATTCAAACGCACACACACACAAATACAAATCTTTCCTCTTTATAATATTTGTATAGTATAGGTATAATATGATCATAATATTACGTTATAATTTATTTTTACGGAGCTCGATATTTCGCCCGGAATGAGGAGGAACACTAACTTTTTATCCCGGCAGAGGGCGTTAGTCGGATGATCTTTGGTTTGAATTAAGAACTGTCAAACAGCTGTTTTTTACAACTCTCGGCGCCAAATTGGCCATATCGGTCTGAGACCGAAAGAAAAAAAAAACTCGGCGTTTCCATTGGTGGAGGACCATCATCGAAAAAAAAAAAGATCATCTGATGCCAGCGCCATCTACTTACAGCTTTGCGTGTGGCACCCCATTGGTAAATGCCTAGTTAAAACCCGGCTGAAAGGAAAGGGTTATGTTTTTCGCGCCTATCTTGTATGTTTGTAATATTTTTTTATTCCTTCATATCATCCGAACCACAGTTAGTGAGTTAGTCAGTTTTAGTGACAACAACAATGTTAGTTTTATAATTTGTAAAATATAAAAAATAAACTTTTTAAATTCACAAGATTTGTTATCATCATAGTTACATTTTCCCGGGTCTTTATCGCGTATTATTATTTATTTTCTTACCTCGACGTTTCAACCATGTTACAATGGTCTTGGTCGCGAGGGAACTAATAATACGCGATAAAGACCCGGGAAAATGTAACTAATATATAATAGTATATTATGCAACTAGTGAATAGAAGACGGATTTAGTGCGAGGGCCGTAGATGAATCACGAGCTAGTGAAGGATTCTAACGACTGAATCACGACCGTAGGGAGTGATTCATGATGATTGAATCACGAGCGTAGCGAGGGATTCAAGTGTTAGAATCCTGAGCGACGCCAGTGGTTCATGGCCCTCAATCTAAATCCGTACTTTATTCAAGAGTTGCATACTATACTTTATACCATGACTACGAGGAAAAAAACCGGTCAAGTGCGAGTCGGACTCGCGTCGCGTACGAAGGTTTCCGTACCACTATCACAAATTTCGGAACCCTGAAATGAACACTGGAGCGGCAACCAATCCGTGAACGCAACGCGAACGTTAAAATTTATTTTACCACTGGCGCTGGTCTCAATTCATCACTAGATAGTAAAAAGTGCTAGGGGTGAAAATACATCGCGGTATCGTTGCGTTTTTAGGTCAAAATCACATAAAAGTTTTTTTATCTATTTGTTGTTATAGCGGCTAAAGAAATACATCTACTGTGAAAATTTCAATTGTCTAGCTATCACAGTTTATGAGATAAATCCTGGTGACAGACGGACAGACAGACGGTAAAGTATCAGTAAAAGTGTTCCGTTTTTATCATTTGGGTACGGAACCCTAAAAAGAATTTGTATGTCGAGTATTCTTAGCGCAAGGAGTTTGTATCAAGTTTTTTTTTCACGCAAGGAGGTTGTAAATGCATTTAGTTAGATGGACGACGAGTATTGTGTTCTAAATTCAAAATTCAAACAGCGTGAATAAAAGTCCTTTTTATTCACTGTTTTGCGTGAATAAAATAAGCTTTTACGAGTGTGAATGGTATAAAAAATGTTTCAGATCTTCAATAGGTGCCCCTCAGTTAGCTCACAAAGGTGATAAGGAACAGATACTCATGCACCGCTGGCGGTATCCCAGTCTCTCTATACACGGTATCGAAGGTAAGAAATTCATTTTAAATTTAATTTAAGAGGATAGTCTCCATTCTCTTTCTCCATACAAACGTAGTTTAAATTTTCCTCCCTGGATAAAGACATTAGAGCAAATATCTTTATGCCATAAAACCTATATCTGTCATGACAATGCACCTATTTATTTTTTTAAATTTTCTAATTAAAATAATAATAAAAAATAAAAAAATAATAAAATGAAAAAACTAAAAAGGTAGATGCATAGTCATGACAGATATAAGTTTTATGGCATAAACATATTTGCTCTAATGTCTTTATCCAGGGAGGAAAATGTAAACTACGTTTGTATGGAGAAAGAGAATGGAGACTATCCTCTTAAAGCAGCTTGTCCGAGTCATATCGGTTTTTTTTTCTATAAATATTTTAATTTTCCTTGATAGGTTTACGCGACTTACACTCCCAATAAAGCAGTTTTAACAAGTTTATATAAACATATAGATTGAAGAGCATTAGTCCATGATATTAATAACCTGACGTTTCCACTTGTAATGCCTGAGATGAGATGAGATGAAAATATCTATACCTATAAAATGCTTGACTGATCAATGCACAGGCAAAACAGCTGAAAGTAGAGAGCTGAAATTTGTAGAGTGTGTTCTTTGTGATGTAGACATTCGATAATAAAGTTTTTTTTTAATCTTCCGGAATCTGAACTTACGCGGGTGAAACCGCGGGACTGCTAGTGAATAATATAAATAAAGATACATTTTTCAATCAATATTTAAATGTAAACATTATTTCTTTGTGTTAATCCACACTTAGGAGTACCTACTGCTTTTTGAAAAAATGCTTTCAAAAACTTTAGTACCCGGCGGGATTAGAACCCGCGACTATTGGCCCGACCAATAGACCGACCTAGCCTCGACCTGGCTGAAGGGCTTCCCGTGGCGAAGCGGTTAACGCGTTGGTTCGAATTACCAATAGTCGCGGGTTCGAATCCCGCCGGGTACTAAAGTTTTTGAAAGCATTTTTTCAAAAAGCAATATTTAAATGTTAATATTTAAAAACACAGGTGCAGCGTTCCAACCGGGAGCGAAGACCGTGATCCCCGGGAAAGTGATTGGAAAGTTCTCTATCCGCCTCGTGCCTAATCAAGAACCGGAGGAAGTTGAGAAACTTGTCTTCGATTATGTTAATAAGAAGGTGCGTATTTAGAACGGGTTTTGAATTAAACTTAATGTAAATCCCTTTACTTATAAACTATTATTTACAGATGAGTAAGATATGTACGTTTGTCTCTGTCCGTCAACTTTAAAATTTTATGTTACAGTGAAAGACAAACGATACATAGTTTATGCATCTGTTAATCACCATTTATAAGGAAGGGGGAAACGTTTTAAGACTAGTCGTAGGTTGCAACTGCGGCATGATGGTGTGGCACATCAGCACAGCTTATCTACTATCAATATGTAGTCATCCAACGAAGATGTATAGTCTGTTTTTTAAAAATGCTTCCAAAAAATGCGCGTTTAACCGCTTCGCCACGCATTTTCTCAAGCATTTTCTCTTCCTTTTGCGAGTAAGCGACATCTACCAAGTAAACTTTACAGTTCAACTCGGCTCGTAATTGTCTATTTACATAGAAGTTATTGCAACGCGAACGTTGAGATGACGCATCCCAAACATCTAATTATTTTTTTTGAAATGTTTACTACCTACACTGAGGAAATACTGTTTTTGAAAAAATGCTTCCCAAATGTTGGTAGCAAGCAATCGGCTTGATTTATTGCATCAGTTTCACGGTACTCGATATTTTGATGCGCAGCCTACTAGTAGACCACTAGTATATAACAACTTATAATCTAACACCTGTAAAATACGTAGGTAATGAGGAGGAACACTAACTTTTTATCCCGGCAGAGGGCGCTAGTCGACTGATCTTAGGTTTGAATTAAGAACTGTCAAACAGGTGTTTTTCACAACTCTCGGCGCCAAATTGGCCATATCGGTCTCAGAACGAAAGAAAAAAAAAACTCGGCGTTTTCATTCGTGGGGGACCATCAACAAAAAAAAAAAAGATCATCCGAGGCCAGCGCCATCTGCTCACAGCTTTGCGCGTGCCACCCCATTAACATAGTAAAGATGTGTATCGTTCCCCAGTGGGCGGAACACGGGTCCCCGAACACAATGAAGATAACGGCGCAGAGCGGCCGCTGCTGGACCGAGAACCCGGACGACCCGCACTACCAGGCCGCCGCGCGCGCCACCAAGATCGTCTACCAGGTAGGATATGTCACAAGTGATGGAACACAAGGATTGTCTACCAGGTTCTATTCATACTTTACCTTACCTGCTATGATAATCACCTAAAATGGTGTGTCACAAGTGATGAAACACAAGTTTGAAGACAATAAGATTCTATATATAGTCTTCAAACAAAGTAATACACCTTTTACCTAAGGGTAAAGACGGGACCCTTTTACTGAGACTCCGTCTGGACTGTCTGTCCGTCTGTCACCAGGCTGTTATCTCATGAACCGTGATAGCTAGTCAGTAATTTTCACAGTTGATGTATTTCTGTAGCAACAAATAAAATAAAACAAATATAAAGAGGGCAACTACTACGACAGCCTTTCGAGGGACGGATGAGCAGGAGAAAATTATTGTTCTTCGTATGATAAAATGTGCGTTGAGGGGAAAGTCTACCTACTCTTTTCTCCATACAAACTTACAAACGTTGTTCTCCCTGGATAAAGACATTAGAGAAAATATGTTTTCATCCCATCTATTCGAAAAGTGTCGCTTTGGTCCTCTATAAGTGCGACCAAAGTAGCTCTTTTCTGTTAAGATAAACAGCCGGGAGCAAAGTAAAACAGCCGGGAGCAAAATAAAACAGCCGGGAGCAAAGTAAATTTGAATTTGGAACATATGTATCATTCATAGAAATCAAACGTAAATTATATGAATTACTGGCTTACCACGGGGCTAGATGGCGTTGTGTGTTGTTCACAGAATTTATTTATTTTATTAGTTTCATTAGTGTCATTAGTTTCAGTTTCATTAGTGTCATTAGTTTCATTTGCTTCATTAGTTTCATTAGTTACATTTGTTTCATTAGTTTCAGTAATTTCATTAATTTCATTAGTTTCATTAGGTTCATTAGTTTCATTAGTTTCATTAGTTTCATTGGTTTCGTTTGTTTCGTTTGTTTCATTAGTTTTATTAGTTTCATGAGTTTCATTTGTTTCATTAGTTTCATTAGTTTCATGAGTTTCATTAGTTCATTAGTTTCTTTAGTTTCGTTAGTTTCGTTAGTTTCATTAGTTTCATTAGGATCATTAGTTTCATTAGTTTCATTAGTGTCATTAGTTTCATGAGTTTAATTAGTTTCATTAGTTTCGTTAGTTTCGTTAGTTTCGTTAGTTTCATTAGTTTCATTTGTTTTATTTATTTTGCTTATTTTTTTAGTATTTATATGAAATTTTCACAGATGATGTATTTCTGTAGCCGCTATAACAACCAACAAATATTTATAGAGGGCTTCTGTATAATAAACGTGATATTAAAATTTTATACCCAACATTTTTGTTTAAGTAAATAGGTATATTCACGAATTACGTAACACCATATCTTATTTATTTTCTCATAGAAGGGGATGAAAAGTAGAGTATATGACTCGAGAGCAAATTATTTTTGCCTCGGGCGATGTATACTTTGAATCCCTCGCTGCGCTCAGAATTCTACGTTAGAATCCCTCGCTACGCTCGGGATTCTATTCTAGAATTCCTCGCTTTGCTCGTGATTCAAAGTAACGCCCTCGCCGTAAAAATACTATTTTGCTCCCTTGTTATACAATCTACTATTATGCCATTAAATAAAATAAAAATAAATAAATATTGCACGACGTTACACACAGCGCAATCTAGCCCCAAACTAAGCACTAGGCTTGTACTATGGGTACTAGACAACGGATATACTACATATTATACTTTTTTTTTTTTGTAAATACATACATATGATACATAGAAAACACTGAATATCCCATGTCTTCGGACCGTGGTGAGTCCTAGGACATGTTGGTTTCCTCACGATGTTTTTCCTTCACCGTAAGAGCGATGTTATTAGGGCACATACCTTTTTCTTAAAGAAAAAGACATTGGTGCGCGGTCGGTCTGGATTCGAACCCACGACTCTCAGAATGAAAGCCGGGGTATCTACCACTAGACCAACACCGCTCTAAATCGCACCGCAAATCTATATCATCCATCATACATATCAGCCAGAGGAAACAGTCTACTACGTTTTTTTAAGAAAAAGAGTAGGTAGACTTCAACTGGGTTCCCAACTGATCGGTGACACACTCGAACGATTTGCGGTAGCGCTCACTTGCTTTCGCTGTGAAATCTGCAATATTTTTTTTAGCTTTACCCTTCGCTTGTTTCGGTCATTAGTACTCATTACACATTTATTATACACGAAAAGAGGTATAGGTTTTTAAGGAAAATATACGCATTCAAAAATTTTCACTTGCGGCGAGGCTTGAACTCGCGTCTTTGGGCCTGCCCAAAGACCCCTGACGTGCCTTAATCGTAAAACAACCAAGGATTAATAGCATTGGAAATTTTCACGGCACGAAGGGGCTTGCGTGGTCTAGTTAGAATGTTGGGGTACCAAAGACGCGAGTTCAAGCCTCGCCGCAAGTGAAAATTTTTGAATGCGTATTTTTCCTTAAAAATTTTTTTAAAATAAAATAGTCTTGAGCTACACACAAAATAAAAATAAATATAGGTACACAAAAATTGTCATATCAGTAACAATATTTATGTATTACACAGACGGACCCCGACATGACCCGCGAGGGCGGCTCCATCCCGGTGACCATAACGCTGCAGGAGGCGTCGCAACGTAACGTACTATTGTTGCCGATGGGGGCCGGCGACGACATGGCGCACTCGCAGAACGAGAAGATCAACGTGAGGAACTACGTCGAAGGAGTGAGTGTACACTGATACTATACTAGTCTAGGTACCCATAACGCAATAGTACAACACATATCTCATCCGAGCGATGTTCCCGGTTGCATCCCTCTCGGGAGCCCGGGGTCCTCTAAACCCCTAATTATTTGGGGTCGGCGCAGCAAATCATCATTGACCATACCTTCTGCAATTAGATTGGGCAATATTTTTACGGCCGGCCGCCTACCTGGCACCAACCCTCATAGGGACCAAGCAGTATATCCGCCACCGCGCGAAGAGAACTTAAGGTTTGCTAGATCCCTCAGTCGCCTTTTTCGACACCCACGCGAAGAGATGAGGTAGCCCTATTCTAAATGCCGGGGCTACACGTCGAAGTAGTGAGTATACACACTGATACTATACTAGACTAGCTACGTCCCGCGGTTTCAACCGCGTAAGTCCCGATCCCGCGGGTTTTTCCAAAATCCCTTTCTTAGTGGATCATTACACGCCACAAAGAACATACTCTTCAAATTTCATGTCTCTGGGACCACTTAAGGTCCTCTACCTCTGGACTTTCGCTTCACACTCGTTTCTGGGACACCCTGTATAATTAAGACAGTGATTGTGGCATCAATAGACAAAAGACATAGCAACTGGACCACGCGAACTGTACGACCGAATTTAAACTTATATTTTGACTCCACATTTAAAATGATCAGGCTCTTGGTGAATTTAGCTTTGAATTGGTGATTTTTTTTTAAATCAGTCAAGTAGTTTTGGTGTTTAT
The DNA here is from genome assembly GCA_958496205.1 of Idaea biselata. Lineage (NCBI taxonomy): Eukaryota > Metazoa > Arthropoda > Insecta > Lepidoptera > Geometridae > Idaea > Idaea biselata. Next base: position 42,541,211 of record OY292394.1, on the reverse strand, counting down.
TCATAACAAACATACAGACGCGCACACACACACAAAAATACAAATCTTTCCTCTTTATAATATTAGTGTAGGTAGATGTATTATCTAGTTTAGATTTACGAGTTAGGTTCGTAGTGCCATCTACCACCCGTTATTCTACGGTTCGTCTAAGTAATTGAAAATCACGTTACATTGTGAGTGCAAATCAAATCTGCACACTTATTAATTATTCCAATCTGGTTTGACTTTATCTTGATGAATCATTATTTTTTTGAATATGTAGGTCAATAAATCAAGTTTATTATTGTGCGGTTGATTTGAATAACAAGATAAGTAGGTACCAGAAAAAAGCTGGCGCTGTCATGGGCCCTCTGTCAATAATGTTTTTTTTTTGGGAATTGCCGGTAAGTTTCAACGAAGGACGAAGAGATTCACGTCTCAAAAACTTTACGATGCACGCGGATCCGTAAAGTTTTTGAGACGGGCTTGCATTTGGTGTAACCTTTGAACTAGAACTTCCTCTAATTAAAAAAACTACATTAGATTGATCTGGGGGCGACTAGCACTGTAGTTCTCGGCGCGGTGGCGGGTAATCCTCAAGAAGGATTGGTGTCAGAAAGGCAGCCGGCAGTAAAATTTTTGCCACAGTCATGTAGTTGCAGTAGGTATGGTCAATGAAGACTTACCTACTGTGCTGACCTCAAATAATTCGCTCCGGCCATATTGGCAACTGTAATTTTGTATGAGGGTTATTTACTCAATTTATTCAACTTATTCAATTTTAATTTGTTTCAGATTAAATTATTCGCTGCTTATTTACACGAGGTCGGTAAACTTCCGAAGAACGCCAAGTAAGATGTGCCCATTTCATTCTAAAGGAAAAGTTTTATTTAACATTCCTTTGTTAAGTACCTCTTTATTTAAGTACAATTGGTATTTGTGCATAATAACAACGGAATAATAACGAAATATAAGGTGCCTTATTACGACTGTTTACGTGTCGCCTGCATTATTTACAGTATAATGTCCAAAATTACAACTATAGGGTTTAAAAAGGTCCGTTTTAGGAGATTCTGCAATGGAAATGCTTTTCGATACAGTCACATTAACTGTGCACCTGGTTTGTACGGTCTGCACCCAGAATGCGATATAACGCAAACTGTCGCGTTTGCGTTAACGCGGTACTTGTCTGTAGAAAGTTGAAGCTTCACATTACGTCCGCTAGGGGCGCTTATCAATTTTCCATACATAGGTACATTGTATATAACTTGATAGCAACGTTTTTTAAATGCAAGAAGTCAGACTAAGCCCATTGATTAAGTAGATTTAAATGCCACCGTTGCGCGCGAAACTAAGTTTATCTATTACTATGTTTTTTTTTAAATTACAGACTATACCTGACGTTTTTGTTCATTGTATTTATCATTTTTTCTTTAGGAAGATGTGTCAAATCATAGTCTACAATTAATAGTTTTTGTGTATTTGTCAAAAAGCATTTCCTTTGCAGAATCTTCTTAAACATACCTTTTGAAAGTCTTTTCTTTCTCCAGTTCCAGAGGTTGCAGATCGTTTGATGGGGTTTTAAGAAAAACCTGTTAAATGTCGACCTGTAATCTCTTAAACTAGAGCAAGATCCAGTATTAATATCAGGCTTATAGTTATTTATAATACTTTAGCAATTCAAGACGAATTTAGTATTTTTTATCATTCGTATTTTAGTTATGTATCTTAAAATGTAAATTGTTATTTTACAAATTAAAGATTTATATTATTTTATTTTGTGTTTTCATTTCGTCGATCTATTGAGTTACAATACCTATAGAGCCACAATCTCTAACTGATAACACTGAAAAAATGTCCGACCGCCGTTCTACATACCTATACATTTTAAAATTATATAGTTAAAAATGAGATTTGCTTGAGTTTAGACTTTATCCTACTTGCGTAACGTTCAAAGTCGCTCGAACGAAGTAAACAAAAACTCAGCGTGCGCCGAGTTTTGAAGCGGACATTTTTTTTCAGCTTTTTTCAGTTTGTGACTATAGGTATTGTTACTCAATGCTTAAGTATCTAATTATTTGTAGTGCCTATTACTTTGTTTGTAGAGCCATACATACATTGTAGCAATTAATGGTAGAGTGTTCGGGGCTATCCAATGTATCTAAATCGGATCCAATCTATTTCTAACTCTGATTGTATATTCTGATTTCCTAGTAAGCCTATAAGGGCGATTTAAAAACAAATGCACATTTGATTAAATTTTCTTTTAGTCCGCTTATATGTGACCGTTAATTTTAATAATACTGTCACAAAACTGAATGTTCCATAGGATGGAGGAGAGGGGACATCGAGAAAACACCTTGTGATCGATAGGTCAGAAGGAAGAAAGTTGTAAACAGCCAGTGTGGTAGAGTTACCGCAAAGATGATATGACGTTTTAATCGTCATTCACCGACTTCATTTTAGCGCGCCCGCAGCGATACTCATTTACTTTTGACGATAGAAGTAGGTAACAATATGCTCAGCGCTGCAGCGGCTTTTTATTATTTATTATACAGGATGTTTGGTGGAGGGTTAGACAAACTTGGCGAGCGTGTAGGTGGACCTATTTGTAAAATACAAATTGAAGGAAAATACCCTCACTCTTCATAAATTTTTTTTTGAATATTTTTGTGATTTTCTTTTTTTTTTCAAATTTTATCTTTTTATCCCTACAATTTTTTTTTTATACATGTTTTCGCTTAAGAGGACAGTCTCCATACAAACGTAGTCGACTGTTTCCTCCCTGGAAAAATACATTAGAGCAAATATGTTTTATGCCATAAAACCTATATCTGTCATGGGGGGCGGATCGTCTTACATAAAATTTTAACTCCTATCATCGGAGGTCCGAAAATGTTTCACATACCATTTATAATCATAATGATCATTCTTCATAAAAAAATTAAAAACTAAATATTAAAATATATAATAATTGAAATTCATAATATCACTATTCATACACTTCATTTTACTAATATTTGTTTTAATATATTTGTTTATCATAATGCTCGAAACTCATAATCATTCCAATAAATAACTTTGATATTCATACATGTGTTTTATTCTAATATTCATTTTTATAAATTTCTTAATCATAAGTGTTTTATGCATAATTATTGAAAATCATAATATCTTTATTCATACATTTGTTTCACCTACTATTGTCATCTTACTTGAATTTTGAAATAAAATATACGGAGCACACCGACTCGGATAGGTTAGGTTAATGTAAGAACATGATTACGCGCAGCGCTTTGGCGAGCGAGCGTAGCGAGCGTGCCGCGGCAGCGATCGCCAAAGCGCCTAATTACTATAAATAAAAACTATTACTGTCATCTTCATCATGTTATAAATAAAAACTATTACTGTCATAAAACTACTATTGTCATCTTACTTGAATTTTGAAATTAAATATACGGAGCACACCGACTCGGATAGGTTAGGTTAATGTAAGAACATGATTACGCGCAGCGCTTTGGCGAGCGAGCGTAGCGAGCGTGCCGCGGCAGCGGTCGCCAAAGCGCCTAATTACTATAAATAAAAAAACCTGATATATCTTAATCATAAGTGTTTTTATTACAACATTATTAACTAAAGAGTAATTTCTAAGAAGAAATATAATAATAGAATAGAAAATATAATTACATTATGAGTTAACTCCGTTTCAAAAAGAAGATCGCCAGAACACAAGTCAAAAACCATTTATAATTTCACAAAGAGTTTGATTGGGGTAGTTCATAAAAAGTTTTGTTAAAGTTGCCGTTATTAATACAAAAATTATGATAAATGTCTGTTATAAAGTAAGCTATTCTGAACAACGATATTATGAGTTGAAATATGTTCTTAGTAACAATAATTATGAACTAAAGCAATATGATCATTAAATGTTATGAAGAAAAAAATTATGATTTTAAACTGTTCTTGGTAGTAACAGTATTAATAAAAAAATTATGATCATTAACTATTATGAGCTCCGATGGTAGTAATAAAAATGTCTGAATAAAAAAAGTATGATAAATAAAATTATGAAGAGTGATTATTATGAACACAAATCGGTAGTAAGACAAGGAATATGACTTAAAATTTTATGTGAGCCAATATGGACCCCTGTCATGACTCTCATGACTATGCCCTTAGTGCCCTCGCGCTCCTAACCAAAGAGGCATTAAAATTGAGTTTAGGGAGTAATTGGCCACTTGGATCGGTCTGTCTTCTTGTAAAAAGTTTTAAAATAGTTGTCTGGTGGACATATATAAAAATGGAGCATCAGAATTTACGTAAAGTCGAGTAATTATTTTGGGAGCTTTAAAGCGACTGCAAAGCAATACGGCCGACGGAAAGTGGATGGGAGTATTGGCGACTTATTTTTAAGTACATTACCTAAAATATACGTGAAAATCAGCTAGGAGAATTAACGTGAGGTAAGTAATTTTTTTAACCGACTTCCAAAAAAAGGAGGAGGTTCTCAATTCGTCGGTTTTTTTTTTTATGTATGTTCCCCGATTACTCGAAGATGCCTGGACCGATTTGGATAATTCTTTTTTTGTTTGAAAGGAGATATATCACAGTTGGTCCCATAAAAAAATGGTGAAGATCGGATGAGGATCTTCGGAGTGATGAACAGGATTGCACCTCGAGAGTGCAGCAAAGTGCTCAGTTTTTGATTTTCACCAGTGGAATAAGGCCATAAAGAATAGATACCGATGAATAAGAATATGGTTTCAGAGTCTCCACATCTGAAACCACCTTCTCATCACAGAACTCCTCAATGGTTAAAGTTATGGATACAATTTTAATGATTTTAGTGGTAGTTGAAAGTAGGTAAATACTAAAAAGGATGAAATAAAAAAATAATTAAAAAAAATTAAAAACAGACTTCAAAAAAAAAAAAAATATAAAAACCGACTTAAAAAATCATAAAATAACCTCGCCTACGTACAGTGCCACCGACTTATCTGTTATGTAATCTGAAGTCTGATCTGATTAAAAATTTAACTCTATTACAATGGCAGTAAGGATAATGGCAGCTAGTTAATCACATTGAAGAGCAAATGTCTATTTCATGTTGTGTAAGCGATAGGTACCTAACCGATACTGTTATAGAAAATATCTTTGGATTTTACGTCGTCTTACTTACAATACTGACCGACCGACCTCGATGTCGACAAGCCATTGTCTTTAAAAAATTAAATAGATTTTAATACAAAAAAAATGGTGCCGTGAGGTCACTATTGCATCGCCTTTCGTCTACGTAGATTTTGGCTTGTCTGAATGAATATTTCATCCTTCGATTATTATACCTACTGCTAATAGGTACCTACTACTATATTTGACGTAGTTTACACGTTCTGTTTAACAAGGAAACCCCGCTATGTCTATTGTTAACTGCAGTACCTATCTGTTAAGTTGGTAGAGGTTTTTTCAGGTTTTATCGAACACGTAATGTTATGAGGCCAGTCCTCGATATCTTTGGTTTTTCCTTTGGGACTGTTTTGGTTGTTAATGGACGTCGCAAGTTTGGGAAAGATCAAAGGGTAGGTACATAGAGGCGCTTCGCGTTAAACAGTCCTAACATGCCGGCTACGGCATGTTAGGTACAATTAGGGTACAGAGACTGTACCTAGAATCGAATGAACTGTGTAAGACTATAATAAATAACATAACGTAATATACACGGTGCTCCGAGGAGGGGGTATTAAGCCGAAAGGGGGTTGTTCTAGAGGTCTAGGTGAACAACTTTTGTTCTACAAGTTTTGGAAATTCGAAGTAGTTTTCGAAAATTTTGAGTTTAAAGTTTGCATGAAAGTCAGCTGTTTTTTAGAGTTTGAGGTCATTGCCCTTAAGGTGCCCTTTTATTTAGTTTGGACCACTACAATCTAAAAATTAATTGCCTTTTTTTACAAAAACAGCTGTTTTTTTAGTTATACAACTTTAAAATTTTCGAAAAAAAGTTCGAATTTCTATAAGTTGTAGAATAAAAGTTGTTCGCCTAGACCTCTAGAACAATCCCCTTTCGGCTTAATACCCCCTCGTCGAAACACCCTGTATACTAATATACCTACATACGTGAAGTCACACTAATTAGTCTCAATGAAAGTATGTTTTATACATATAAGTATAGTTTTCCGTTTCTTTCCATTTTTCTGTGGTCTTATGTAATGTGTGTATTTAAACTAATAAACATCTCGCTTCAAACATCAACATAATAAACATTTTTTTTCTTTCAATGTAGGTAAGTTCTACATGTAGGTAAAAGTTACCCTTTTATGTAATCTGGGAGTAAATTAGTAAGCTGTACTGTACCTATGTTTATTAGACTGTGTCGCACTTATTGTTAATGATGTAGTTAGGTACATGGAACTAATATGAGGCAATACTAACATAACATGGGTAGTGCATGGTTACCTACTTAGTAGATAGTCAGTATTTTTAAACTTTTTAAAAACGAGGACGTTATTATTTTTATCTATTCTAGCCAATTGTTTACACGAGTATAAAACTACGTTCTCGGGGATTTACTGCTTCTGACATTGATATTTCTCACAAATCTTCATAGTGACGATAAGCTCTTGTAAACAGATTCATTCGTAGTAGGTAGTGTTTGTATGAGATATAATAAGATTTTAATTGAAACGTTTTTGAGGAAAAAACATCTTCAACATTATCTTAAGTAGTTCCTGTAGTTTAAAGTTTAAATGAGCCGATTGGGAGATAATGGACAAGAAAACATACTTACACATTTTTAAATACGTCGATGTAGGTACAGCTCGTGTGGTCCAGAAGAATGGATACTCGCCCGGCAAGTGATTCTCGTCACGAGTTTAAACGTTTTAGTATGTAGTAGAAACGATTAAAAAATAAACTAAGATATTATCAGATCGATAATACAAGCTACAGCGAGCAGACAACTTTAGAAATCTAATAACTCTTGAGTAAAACTTGCTTTTCTTATAAATTACTTATACCTACCCTCCATACATAACGCAGCGAGGCGCACCAACTATTAGGTAAACTGTGGGTGGCCATATTAAGAAAAACTTTTCTAAGTGACACTTTAGTTAAGGGCGTTTATTCCATTCTCTTTCTCCATACAAACGTAGTTTACGTTTTCCTCCCTGGATAAAGACATTAGAGCAAATATGTTTATGCCATAAAACTTATATCTGGCATGACTATTCATCTTCCGAATTATTTTTTTCATTTTTTATTATTATTTTAATTAGAAAAAAAAAAGGTTCGTACATTGACAAGACATGACAGAATGTATGTTTGTATGGAGAAAGAGAATGGAATGAACCCTCTTAAAAGTTCTTTGTCTTTGTTTTGTTAGTTAAAATATATCAATGGTAATATTTAACGTCATCTAAAATGAAATAAATTGTAGCGTAGCCCCTGTTTGAAGCGGCCGTTCTTCTTTTCGAGTCATTTCCGCGTGTCCGTCAGCTTGGCCGGACCATGCAATAGATTTACTTACACCAAACTACGCTCATTATTTAGTCCATACGTGGTTTCGAAAATATTAACGATGCAATGTGGCCGGCCATTCTGACGTCAGGTTAGCCGGACCAGCTTCGATTTCTCGCCATCCACTGTTACATGCTCCACGTTATATATGCCAATATTTTGTAACTATTTGGTACCTACGCAAATGTTAATATTTTCTAAACCACGTAGGTACTAAATATATGAAGAAAGGTACCAATAGTACTGGTACTAAATAATGAGCGTAGTTTGGGGTAAATCTATTGCATTGTCCGGCCAAGCTGACGGACACAATTCCGCGTCCCTACGGAGCTTAAATATTGTAGGTATCCCGCCCAGTATGAGGCGACCTCTACAACGTTGTCTGTTGCGTCACCGCAAGATTTTGCATTTTAAAGAAGGATGGAAACGAAGGGCATGCTAGCAGATGGAACATTGCAGCAGGCAGTAGCCGTTAGTAACTAGATAACTTGAAGTTTTTTTTGAGTCAGCATTTAGATAACTAGAACGACTGAGAAAAGTACCTAAGTATTGAATTAGCTACATTTTATAAAACAACAACAATTGATAAATAATAGTTAACTACCATACACGCTGGTTTAACGGTTAAACAATAGGTTGGTGTGAGATTAATTTATTGTAACGATACCAACATGAACCTTTTTATTTTGGGTGTATCACTGTACGGTCGAAAGTTATGTGTTTTTTGTTTTACCTGTCGGTGTCATCGGCTGTGCGCATACGCATACCAGTTTACAATAAAGAGGATGGCGACTGGCCGTCATTCAGTCAGTCTGCGAGAGTCAACGGAACACTCCGCCGCGCGACGTGATTTCACTGCGCTATAACGAGATTTAAATTTAAAATTCAAACGTGACCTCTTTAATAAGTTAACTTAAACATATCTACACCGACGAAGGAAGCTTATGTATAGTTTTTCTGGTGGTGATTGGGCTTGATTCGGTAAGTTGATTGATTTGTACCGAATAGGCAGTATAGCAAACCCGTATCAATTAATTTAAATTTTTAATTCAATAGATTGTTTAGCTTTAAACATCATTTAGTACAACACCTTAAAAGTATGTAACAAAACTCTACCAGTACCTAAATGGTGTAGCTAGTGACTCTTTGTTTGTACCTATCGGCTAACACGTAAGGTAAACACAGTGGTCGATCAAGAGATTTTCTCTACCTGCGAGCTTCCCACCTTAAGGCATATATTACGATAGTTATACGTAATACAATATAACAGAGCCACTCTGAGAGGAATCATAAAAAGTTCTTAAAGATGATTTATGTTACTTAGTTATAAATTAAGTAATCCAGTCCATATTCGTCAGTGACGATTCCATAGCCGGTCGTAGAGTTCGCAGCGTACCGCTTTCTAATTCAGTACAATAATGGCGAATTTTCGCAACTATTGTGTTGGAGTAGTAAGCACACGTAAACTATCATTCACCTATTCTGTGACGTAAATAACCGTGTCGATACGATTTGTTGCACTTTCTACTGATAAATGTCTAATGTAACGCATTCTTTTTTTTTCCTTGATCATTTCATCTGGTACTATTTGGGTCCTGCTTCCCTACACGTACTTAAAGGAGTTTGAGTTGAGTTGAGTTGAGTCATCACTGTTCGTAATTATATATTTTTTCGTCAATATCCCGTTTTGGTCTACCTATTCAGGGCTATTAATATACACATACTTGAGTCGTACTAGAGTGCGTTTCATCTTTAAATTCCTATGCCGTCATGTTGGTAGCAAAACAACAAAGTGCAAAATACAAAAAATTTCATGTGCTACCTTGAATTAAGGGAGATTCGCATATGAAGTGAAGAATGAATGAACGAATCTTCCTGTATTCAAGGTTTAGGGTATAGCATATTCAAGATATTAGGGCAAGACTTTTTTTGTTTTGCTACCAACATGACGGCATAGGTAATTAAAGATGAAACGCACGTTTCATCTTTAAATTCCTATGCCGTTATCACTATCACATACACACGTTAGCACATTAATTTTTTTGTATTTTGCACTTTTTTGTTTTGCTACCAACATGACGGCATAGGAATTTAAAGATGAAACGCACATATTTTGTTGATGTCTGTCAACTTTGAAAGTTATTGTCACAGTAACCTACGCTTTTATTAAGTTCTGATTAAGGTATAAATACGATTCGAGTAGGTACCTACCATAATAATATTTCGCACTTCGATTATCTTTAACAACTATCGATAGATGCGTCCAATAATTTAAATACTATGATATTAAATGCGTTTTTATCTAAATTACTCCTTGGGTAATAGCCAATGTCAACGTTCTTATCTTAATTTCTATAACTATGTGTTTTTACTGTAATTATGAGTTTTGTTTTGCCGGTTTTGCTTACTTTTTAATAGTTTCGCATACCTAATAATTATAACCTACTAATAACGCATACCTACTTACGGATAGATTTGCTGTTCATGTTTTTTTTTTCCACCTACCTCCAGCGTAATAATTTAAAATATAAAAAATATTGTCGACCAAATAGGTACCTGAGTCAAAAAAAAAAGAATAACTAACTGAGTACCTACTACATTGGGTATCTACCTACCACCGTATCCTGGCGTACGAAATAATTTATCTATCTACAGATCTACAGCCTAATTAAAGATTGACGTATTGCCTAGCTTAGATCCATGTAGGAAAACCGGTTATGTAAGATCTATGAATAAGTCAAGGGCAGGCCGCTTCAAGTGGGAAAAATGCAACATAAACTGTACGCGAGCCTATGCAGTGGTTCGGATAAAGAGTGGTTGCACTTGAAAATTCGACTCTGGCTGTACCTACAAGTTTATGTATTGTTTGACTGAGTAAATAATAATTGGTATTCCATCCGTGTACTTGACGACGAGGTTCTTATGCAAACGTTACGCAGCCCAGCGGCTCCGCATTGTATCTGACCTCGTATTTCTGAAAAAAATCCAAGTATTTAGGTAGTTACTTACTATAACTATCGAGGTCACCAAAAATACGGTCAAACCAATACTTTGATGTCATGTAAGCGTTCGAAGAAGAAGTATTTCTTTGTGTACTGACATCTTGAGTCTCAGTTAAAATGTATGAATACAGTTTGTTAGTGAACCGTTACAAAATTTACTGAATGCAACCGAGCTACTCAAATCCGCTTGAACACTCGCATCCGGCTATACGTAAATAACTCGTGGGATGCAACACATTGTTACGTTTAGAAACTGCAATTGAGTGCAATTCTCTTGATCGAATTATAATCTAACTAGAATCAGCGCTTACTTACACCAGCGAGCGTAAAACCCCACCTAATGATAATTTTTGGATAATAAGGTTTCTAAATGACAAAAAAGCCATCAACGAGTATCAAAAGTTAAATATTGATATCGATTAGTAGTTTTTGCGTGAAAAACACACACACTGACATCATATTTAGCATCATAGAAGAAAGTTACCTAGCTTGGAGGGTCAAATGTGCAGTGTCCCATATAGATTTATTAACATCACATGCAAATGTTTTTGTATCATAAAAGTATAGCCTCATGGCTCCACTACGTTGCTATAATAGTGGACAAAGCCGTTAATAAAACATAGTACCTAATTCATTTAGGAAGGTATTTATTGAGCATGGAATACCTCAACGCAATACTGCAAGTACTGCTACTGTTAAAACAAAGGCCCTACGGTTTGAAATCTAAACGGGAACTTTAATTTTAGAAATGCATTCTTCAATAAGGTATTTATATCAAATATTAACTAAATACGATCAGTACTGACACGGTTAGGCAGTCCGGTTGTTGTGTAACAAATGTGCCGAGGATGACGTGTGTCTCCACTTTCGCCACAGACCTCCCCACGCGCTTGTTTCCAAGGAAATTCGAGAATTATGGCTTCTTATTGCCGGTGTGACCCGCTATGGACATTGTCAAGAACCCAGGGAAACCCTATGACGCACGCAACGTTACTGTCTTTATCTTTTTAAATCATATCATATTACCTAAGAAAACGTTTAGGTGGTCCGGTGTAGTAACTAGACTGGATAAGACTTGTAACGAATATTTCAGGAGTTCCTTAAACGTTGGGCTAATACACTAGGTCTGAGGTCACGTTATGAAGAGAATGGAGAAACACGTTCGTCAAAAAGCTGCCAAAAATCAAAAGAGGCAGAGAGCATTTTTCTTCGACTTGTTGGAATAGTACCATAAGACATAAAGTAGAAGCAATTACCCGCCCAGAATATCTTCGCCAGAGTAGGATTAGATGCCAGATTTTAACTTACTTTAAGGAGAGCCGATCCTACAGTAGGATAAGGAACGGAAGAAGATCATTATACAAGAGCTTGATAAACCTTGTTGGCGCTTTACAAACTTCTATTTTTGGGATTGCGTCTATACATGTTAAGTTGTAGGCTTGTAGGTAATGATAGCCGATGACATCAGGAATAATCGACGAAAACTGTGTCTACGTAAATCATATCACATAGATATAATAAAATTAAAAAAAAAAAGAGGAGGTGTCGACTCCTTGTATTTCATTGTTATTACCTAGGTACCATCCTGATATTGGTATATGGTCATAGGAATTACTCATTAACGTTCTTATTAACCGTAAATAAATAAAGATCGTCACAGCGCGAATATAACTTGGCAAATCGAATTTGAAAAAATATATATAGGTACAATGAAATAAATAAGTATGGCAGGACGTTTCACACAAGCCAATCTAGGCCCAAATTATGCAACTAGGCTTGTACTATGGGTCCGAGACAATGTATTTAAGCTACATATATAACTTTTTTTGTAAATCAATACTTAGAATTCATATAGAAAACCCCCAGAACTAGAAACAAGCATTTATGGTCAGTTTAGATACTTAATTGTCTTCGGCCCGCAATCGGGGCCCGGGAATCGAATCCGAATAATTTAAGAACCCTACTTGAGTTGCGAACTGAAAATTTGAACTATTTGTCAATATAATTATGTTTATAGGCACACTACACAAAAACAACTCTGCGCTGATATTTGTTGTACAGTGTTTTGCATCTACCTCCTTATTTATGCACATACATTATTTCATGATTAGGTCGATTAAAACAAGTATACCAGTGTTTATTGTGTTGTGGTTGTGGCACAGTTATGGGGTTTTCCCAACAGGAGTCCGACGTTTATGCAATTGACCTCGTTTTCCGACAAATTGCCTTATTTATTCTTCTGAAGTGCGCCGAGGCCGGCAGAACACAATTACGCATCGACATCTTGGTACATCCGTAAATTATAATTGCGCTTGTCTGATTTCCCTGCCGTATACCTCTTACAGTTTTGTCTTACTGTAGCCCAAAATAAAGTTTTCGAAGAATTCTTTTATAAGTGTGGTTTAATTATGTAGGTATGACACAGTTGAAAAAAGTTTTACCCACTAATTGTATTAATTTTACACTAGCTGCGTCCCGCGGTTTCACCCGCGTAGGTTCCGATCCCGTGGGAATATCGGGATCAAAAGCCTATGTTACTCAGGGTGAATGTAGCTTTCTAATGGTGAAAGAATTTTTGAAATCGGTCCAGTAGTTTTTTAGTTTATTCATAACAAACATACAGACACACACACACATACAAAAATACAAATCTTTCCTCTTTATAATATCAGTACAGAAGTATAGATAGACATATGTCTGTCTAGTATCTGTAGTACAAGCTTAGTGCTTAGTTTGGGGCTAGATTGCGCTGTGTGTAACGTCGTGCAATATTTATTACTTATTTGGTACACCAACAGAAACACACACTAATACTATACACAATAAAGAATTATAGAAAAAGTTCAAGTGTGCTTACCAATGACAGGTAATGTACACACAGTCTTGTCCTAAAAAATGCCAAGTCTGAACCTAAATAGCATTTAGTAGAGTAGACGAATATCGTGTCAAATACACGTCAAATATGACAAAATAATTACTTTTCTATCGACACTCTATCAACTCTATTGAGACACAATTGTGAAAGCAGACTTGGGACACTGTACTTATTAAAACAATCTTTCAGGAATCACAATGTTGAAACTAGCTGGAGTTGTACTACTAGTGGTATCAACTGTAAACAGTCAATGCTTCTACAAGGATGATTCTTCCAAGAAACTGGATCCTGGGGCACGGACTTCTCTCTACCGTGGTCAACTGGAGTTCACTCTAAACCTCTTCAATAAGTAAGTAATGTAGTTTATTTGTATCCCATATTTATGTAGTGTTAGTATTCTGTATCTCACTTACTCTCTGCCTACCACATAAGCTACATTTCCACTAAGCTGTTGACCCTTTCCATCCAAAGGTTGCCTGGCAGAGATCGCTTTTAGCGATAAGGTCGCCCATATGTACAACGTTTTTACTTTTAAGCTTTCCGTGTATCTTACTTTGATGTATACTAATTGTATTTGTTTTGTTGTGCAAATAAAGTATTAAACTATCGATCTATCTATCTAATGTATTCTATTAATAAAAAAACAATAAAAGGCAAGGCGGTTGATATTAATCTGTACAGAATCTGTACGTTGGAGCAAGAGTTGGTTGAGGCACACCGGTACATTGCCTCTCTAGAAGAACAATGCCACAACTACACAGTCACCCAAAATCAAAGTCTATTCGATGAATTAGTTAGTGCGGACCCGAAGTTTGTTTCTAATGGAATCGATGAAAACTGTCCTGTGGTTATAAATCTCACTCAAAATAAAAAAATACCTAGTGAAACAGACGGCCCGGTATGTCTAATCGGTTGCAGTAGAAATAAACTTAAAAAATATATTAAAATCAGTAAATTTATTAAAAAGAAAGTTAAATTAATTAAAATCCATAAAAGATTTTATAAAAGTGTAAAACTAAATACTAAACGATTACAAACTATTGAAAGTCTAAAAATGTACTGTACACAATTAAAAAATAAGCAGCTGAAGTATGAAACTGACACACAGACTTGGGAGTTTGAGGTTAAAGGTCTTAGGGAGTCATTGAACTCAGCGCTCAAGAAATATGAATCATCACAAAGTGTTATCAGTGAGTATTCATTGGCTATGGATGCCCTTGTTAAAGATCTTAAATACAACGCAGATCGATATGATTCCCTAATGGCTTCTCAAACATGTCCATGCCCACACGTTGACCCGACTCCAACAAGCAGTTGTACTAATAATAATCCCTCATCGGTTGAGTGTGACAGTTTCCATAAGACAGCACATTTAAGTAAAAGTAATATAAATACACAAAATAAATTAAATAATGTAAGCCAAAGCAACCTCCTTCTAAACCAGCCATCAATTTTAATGTACTCCGACGAAATCGGCCAACATATGGGCTCAAAATTAAATTTGTTATTAAAGGAACAAATAATAATAAATAACTGTTTTCCTAATACTTGTTTTAAAAATATAATAAGAAAAGTAATTAATTCAAAAAATTCTTTTAATAATGCCTCAAAATTAATTATTTTAGTGGGAGATAGTGGCAATGTGGACAGAAAAGAACTGATATCTTACTGTGACTCCCTTAACAATTTAAATGTAAACAAAATTGTAATGTTCACATTCCCCTACATAAAAAACATACCAGAAGCAGAAAACCACAAAAGGTACATGCTAAATTGTATGTTACATACCATAGCATGTAATAACAATAAATTTGACCTCATTGATTCTAACTCTATAGTTAGTAATTATTATTATATGACAAAAGGTAAATACTACCTTAATAATAGGAGTAAACGACAGATAGCTTGTTCGCTATCCTATTTTTTAAATATTTCAGCCAAGAACTTGGCTAATAACCAGGCTGTCTCTATTGAGCAGTACGACATTTTGAATTTAAATTGATCTGAGACAATAGAGGTATCCTCTAGCTCATTAGTGGTAGAAAATAATAAGGACATTGCTCAATGTTTAATAGCATTGTCCAAAAAGTCAAATAATAATGGTTACCTAAATAAATGCCCTCAATCAAATAAAATTAAAAATAATACTAAAATTAATTGTAATATAAACCTGGTGCATCTAAACTTTGATCGTTTGACAAAGGGCAAAATACTAACACTGGAATTATTCATGAACTCGGATAATATTGATATTGCATGTTTAACTGAGCATCACCTGCGGGCACACGAGCTCATGTTTAATTTCAGCAATCACCAGGTCGGTAGCGCATTCTGCAGAAAGAGCATGGCAAAGGGGGGATCTCTTGTCTTATTAAATAAAATTTTAGTATTTAAAGAAAGAAAAGATGTTGTGTCTCTCTCTGTAGAGAGTGTCATAGAAATAGCTTGTGTGGAATTGGAGCAATTAATAGTGGCTAGTGTATACAGAAGGCCTGTTGATGATAATTTTAACGTATTTATTGAAGTACTTGATGCTTTGCTAGGAAAGTTATCTAATTCTAAGAAACAACTGGTTGTATGTGGTGATTTTAATGTAAATCTCTTTAGAGTTTATTCTTTTTCAAATAAACTCCTAAATTTATACAACACATACAACCTGTCCAACGTCTTCCTGGAGCCTACTAGAGTAACGGATACTTCGGCAACATGTATTGATAATATCTATGTTTCTGAAAGTGTAAATGTTTACAGTTTTAAAAAAAATTAAATCTGATCACTATGGTCAGTTAATAAATTTCGCCATCGTTATAAAACCTATAACTAAGAGGAAGATAACCTATGTACCAGTAACTTTAGCTCGTCTTGAGAAATTAAAATTAAATTTAACTAACATTATACCATTTCTTCCGTGTGAAATGGATCCAAATGTATTGTATAATAATTTCTTCTCGGTACTCAATGACCAATTTAAATCAATTTTCACTCCTCGAACAATGGTAGTTTCTAACAAACGCGAATTTAGTGACTGGGCAACAGTTGGAATCCATCGAAGTAGACAAAAACTATATGAGCTATATGCGGAAAGACAGTTCAATTTTTCAGAGGAGTTTAAGGTTTATGTTAAAAATTATTCCAAAATATTTCACAGAGTATGTGTGCTTGCTAAATGTTTTTCCATTCAAACAAAAATCAAAAATAGCAATAATATAATTAAAGGCTCTTGGAAAATTATAAATGCTGAAACAGGGAGAACCACAGCTAAAAATAGTATATTTAAATTAAAGATAGATAATAGGATAATCATTAATGATGTAGATGTTGCAAGCGAATTTGAATCCTTTTTCACAAGTATACCTATTACTTTGACAAAAACTTTGAACTCCTCAACCCCCATTGCAGAATCTTTGTTCCCACTAATTTTAGACCAATTTCTGTACTACCATCACTTAGTAAAATCTTTGAAAAAAAATTTTAAACCAACTTTTAAAACATTTTCATGATAATAATATTCTCCACAATAAACAGTTCGGTTTCAGTAAGGGACGTTCAACTACTGATGCAGGTATTGCATTACTTCAAAGTATATATAAAGCCTGGGAGGAGTCACACGATGCCTATGGGGTGTTCTGTGACTTATTCAAGGCATTTGATTGCGTTAAACATGATACATTGATCATGAAACTACATCACTATGGTATTAAAGATAGCGCTCTGGATCTTATTTCCTCCTATTTGAGCAATAGGGTTCAGTGTGTCGATGTCAACGGAAAACGATCCCCCGGCTCTCCTGTAACAATGGGGGTTCCTCAA
This sequence comes from Idaea biselata, assembly GCA_958496205.1. Classification (NCBI taxonomy): domain Eukaryota; kingdom Metazoa; phylum Arthropoda; class Insecta; order Lepidoptera; family Geometridae; genus Idaea; species Idaea biselata. The sequence continues at coordinate 42,524,039 of OY292394.1, read as the reverse complement.
GGATCCATATTAGGACCATTCCTGTTTTTAGTTTATATTAATGACCTACCTTACCTAGTAAGGGACAAACATGAGATAGTATTGTTTGCAGATGATACCTCATTGGTATTTAAAGTTAAAAGACGCCAATCAAATATAGACGACGTGAACAATGCTCTCTCTAAAATAGTATATTGGTTCAATACCAATAATCTTTTACTGAATGGATCCAAAACAAAATGTATTAAATTCACACTTCCTAATGTTAAACATGTTAAAACTGTAGTGAAAATTAATAACGAGGAAGTCGAAAAGGTTGAGAAGGCTGTCTTTCTAGGTATAACTCTAGACTCTAAGCTTCAATGGGGCCCACATGTGAAAGCTTTGTCCGCTAGACTAAGTTCTGCAGCTTACGCTGTTAAGAAAATTCGTGAATTCACAGATATTAAGACTGCCCGCCTGGTCTATTTCGGCTACTTCCACAGCATTATGTCATATGGCATCCTGCTGTGGGGGTGTGCTGCAGATATTAAGGATATCTTCATTTTACAGAAGAGAGCGGTACGAGCTATCTACGGGTTGGGCCCTAGAGAATCACTTAGAGAAAAATTTAAAGAAATAAATATTTTAACAGTATATTCACAATATATTTACGAAAATCTTTTATACGTCCATAAAAATAAGGACAAGCTTGTTAAAAATCGGGACATACATTTATTTAATTTAAGAAATAAAGATGATCTAACTGTGCCCTGGAGTAGGCTCCAGAAAATAAACAGGTCCTTCTCTAGCTCATCTATGCTCTACTATAATAAGTTACCCAAGAATGTGTGTGACATGTCCATTAATAAATTTAAAACATATATTAAAAGCAAACTGTACAGGATGGCATACTATAATACATCGGATTATATTAACGATAAAAATCCATGGAAATGAATACTTTATTGAAAGACGGGGACAGACAGGGGCACGGTCGCGTTCGCGAATGCTTGGTTCGTTCGGCTCGGTTCGGTTCGTCCTGGGGCGTATTCATGGAGTTCTGTGGTAAAGTAGCAGGATAAGTTATGGAAAGGAGTAAATAGATGGTTCTACCTACGAATTTTATAATAAAATTCTAGAGTGTAGGAAAGGAATGCAAGGCTGGCACCACAGAACTCTGGTGGTGGGTCCCGGGGCGGTTTGGGCGGTGTTGGGCGGGTTGTGTGTTTGTGGATGAGATAGTGTTTAAGTAATTTTTTTTTTTTATGTTTATTATTTTGTATATTATAACTTATTTGAACAGATAGACAGACAGACAGTTACTTTTGCTCTTGTAATGCTAGTAAGGATTATTATAGTAAGTATAGATTATTGCTCCAGTTCCACTTTTCTTCAATAATATTATATATGCGACAACGTAAATCACATGATTACTGTAAAAAAAAAATATACAAAAAAAAAACCCCATGAGTTTCTTGTGTCTTCTTCTCATGTCATGGAGGTCGCGATCCGAAGACATAGTAGAGTAGATTAAATAAAAAAAAAATGACATGTCAAAGAGATATCTTGCTAATATCCGAATGAATAACGTACTTTGATTTTTGATTTGATTTTTTTTTTTTTTAAAGATTAAAGACACAACTTTATTGAGGAAAATGTATTATTTACGCAATAAGCAGTAACACTTTTTGCTTCTCGCTATTATTAAAGTGCAAAACTTAATTACTTACTGCTTATTAAGATTTATAACCGGTACCGGTGTGCAATGAGATAAAAAAAACGGTCAAGTGCGAGTCGAACTTTCGTACTCATGTACGTCTGTATACGGTACACGGCTAAGATCGTTGGGCCCAAGCCAACCTCACCTGCTAGCTTGGTGCATCTGCTGAAAAACGGACGAGGCTCTGGCGCAGACTTTCCCTTCGGGGTTGGGAGGTCAGACGGCAGTCGCTCCCGTAAAAGTCGAAACTTGCCAAATCCATATGGAAAGTACGTCTGTATACGGGTCCGTAATCGAAGACTAGTAATCAAAGACACTTCTATTGTATGGGCGCTCATTCGACCCAGAGTCCTATACTTACACCGGTTTTGTATAGGGACACCCTCAAATTTACATTTTTATTTTTATTTTAGGAGTTACCTGTTTTGTGCCACAATAGAAAACTAAATTTGCCAAAATCTTTTATTGTGTTAATTTAATATAACTTAATTTTAAACACCTTATATTGAGATCTCGGTATATGGTGTACATTTCAAGCCAATACCTTCCCGAGATGTCTCGGTCTTGACAGACGGACGGACGGAACACAAAGTGACCTTATAAAGGATTTCTTTTTTACCTTTTCAGGTAACCCAAAAATGTACTGTACATATAATGAAGTAGGATAATGCATTACTAGGAATATAATTTTTTCTCGTTGTATAGGATTAACGAAGTTGTGCCGGACGACAACATATTCTTCTCTCCGTTCTCTGTGTACCACGCGCTGCTGCTGGCGTACTTCGCTGCCGGCGAGCAGACCGAGCAGTCTTTGAAGAAGTCTCTGCAAATCGCCGAGAACATGGTAAAACACCTTGTATTCACTTCTCTTTTACACCTTCTTCCCATTTCAGATACCGTTTTTTATAAGCAAAAAAACAAGGGCCACTTATTTATGTTTTTTTTTCTATTAGTAAGTCCTGTATTTGTACCATGGAAAATTTTAACAAGTCAAACAATTTAAATGCAGAAAAATAAGGCTCCTGCTTAAGAAAAACACGAAAAAAACACTTTAAGAACTGTACAATTTATTTAGAGGTTTCACTTTTACCGATCGCTTTTAGTGATGATAAAGCAGCCCATTTGGGCAACGTTTTAGTTTTAAGCTTTTTGTGTATGTAGGTATGTTGATCTGTATATTGTATACGTACATCTATCTATCTATCTAAGATCCAGAAACGTAGATAAAGACACAAAAAAATGTCACCAATGAAACAATTTTAAATACTTACCTTCCAATCTATACATAGTTTTTTAACCTTTTTTTTTCTATAATCCTAGGACAAGATAAACCTTATGACAGCGTACAAGGTAGACAAACGCGCTCGACTGACGAACAACAACAGCGAGAGCTACGAGTTCACGAACGCCAACAAGATGTTCGTGGCCAACGAGCTGCAAGTGAGGCAGTGCATGCTCGACCTCTTCGGTGAAGATATTGAAGCGTTGGTCAGTATAAATGTTCCTATATAGATAGTATAGCGCAAAGTTGCTGTTTTCAAATGTAATCACTTGCAAAACTGAGGGAGTCCTCTCGCTTAACTGATTATGATTACCTAACTCGCAAAAGTCACGATTTCCTGAAAAATAATCTTATTGTCTTTATTTATTCCTAGTAAACAACTATAAAGTCATACCATTGTACTAACCACGTACTGACGTACACTAAAGTAGTAAAGTTCCTACCTATGGAGTCTGTATCTAAGTGTATTGTTCCTCCGATGAATAAACAATACAAACATGCGGTCGCATGTTTATTCAACGAACAAATAGTAAAATAATCTATAATCGCTCACTGTAATATAGCGGTATTTCCATGTTACAGAACTTCCGGGAAAACCCTTCTGCGGCTCGCGAGTACATCAACGAGTGGGTGTCCCGAATAACGAAGAATAACATAAAGGACCTTCTTCCCGAGGACGGCGTCTCTGAAAATACGAAGCTAGTGTTGGCTAATGCAGCCTATTTCAAGGTCAACCTATGCTCTTTTAGTTATTATTTAATCGTATGACACAGGAATACATATAGGCAGATTACACAGGTTGAATTTCAAATATTTATTACGCTCTTTTAGTACAGTGTAGTCTAAGAATAAACCACGGTTTATCTTCTGGTTTTAACAATTCCGGTAGACAAAAAAATGTGCTTAACAAGTTAACTCAGGGAACCTACCTACATTTTAACGTGTACATACACTTACATATTTTTTTCGCTTTGTTGTTTTAATAAATAGATAAGTACATGTTTCAGGCTTACCGGAATTCTTCCGTAACATATATTCTTATTCTTATGTTGGTCTTTGTCAACACAAACTATACCATTGACCCAATTATTTTCTTATCTATATGCGTGAGTAGGAGCTCGGACCGGTAGATTATTAAGTTAATCTATAAGTAACCTACAAACCTCTATCAATAAAAATGGTGAAGGACAACGTCGCGAGAAAACCCTCGTCTTACAATGATTCTATATTCGCGTTCTATATGATGTAGGCATCCAATAGGACAGGGTTTTTTTACGATAAAAAAACGTCTAGAGAAGCCTTTAACCTTTATCCTTAAACCTTTACCTAATATTATCTTAATCTCTATTTATAGGGTGTCTGGGCTTCGAAATTCTCCGCTGAAAGGACGAAGAAGGAAGCATTCTTCGTGTCTGAAACGCGACAGACTCTCACGCCTTTCATGAAGCAGAAGGGGACTTTCCATTACAGTAAGTTAACTTGAATTACTCACTATAAAATGCAACCATGATTATAGAGTCGGTTTACACCAGCGCTACTCGTTTACTCACTAAAATCAATTCTCGCGCGGATAAATCTTACCTAGAATTATGGGTGGTAATGGGAAGAGTCCGTCAGCCAACGCCTTTCTAACCACCCAAGTAATTCGCCGGTAACGTATACGTCATGGAGGACTTCAAAATGCAGCTAAGGAATTATTAGAATTCTAGGGAAAAGTATGGAAAATTACTAAGTAAAGCTGGTCAAATTTGTTACTGTCGTGAGTTCTAGTGTCCTACTTCTTTTACTTAAAAACTTGATGCGTTATGTTCTGTATCTTAGGCTATACATTTTTTTTAATTATTTTTCCAGTGGTGAGTGAGGAGTTGGGCGCGCAGATATTGGAGCTCCCGTACAAAGGGAACGACATCAGCATGTATATCCTGTTGCCGCCTTATTCCATGAAGGAAGGTAATATAAATACGCACGATTATATACTCTTTTTATTATAGAACCAGGTTTTCATGTTCAGGTTACGAAAGGTTTTTAGTAGACGAGACATATGTTGAAAAATCTGTTACATTGTTTACGACAACGCTTACGTTTACTCCAGAAGCCTTTAGTATAAAATATGGTTAAAACCTGAGGGTACATCATAGTTTACGCAAACTTCTAAAGCCTTATTAATAAACGTGGAGTAAGGTCGGAGTAGTAAGAACATGCTTTGTCTTTTTCCGTGACAAGAAATTCAAAGTTGACAGACAGGAACAAAAAGTGGCAAAACTATTCCGACCTTACTCCACGCACGAGTCAGTTTATGTAGTGGTATTTCGTATTAACACCACATAACGCTGAAAAGTTTTTCCTGTAGATGCGTTCAAACTAGCCCAGTCAAAAATAGAAGACAAGAAAACATACCATAACTACTCCAACATAACATGCCATATTCTTAAATTCCCCGAAGATATGGAAAGATCGCGTGGCCTGGTGGTAGGGCACTCGCTCGGCAAGAGAGAGACGCTAGATGTATTTGTCCTTGAAAATATTTGTAATTAGTATAAAATTCTAATTGCACAGGTGTATCGAATATAATAGCGAATCTGACCCCGGAGCGTCTCGCGGCAGTGGTAGAGGAGGGCTACATGGGCCGCGAGGTCATCGTCGAGATACCCAAGTTTACCTTGGAGAGGACTCTGCCACTCAGAAGCGTGAGTAAACATTTGGTTATACAGGTGTAACGAATATAGCTTATATAGTAGTTTTTATAACGGCCGCACACTAATAAAAGAACGTTAAATTCTTGTATAAGAAGTTCTTCTATTCGTTTAGAAAAAGGTTATTACAAACCACTATGTTTTACAGCCTTAGATTTTTTCCAAAAAAAATTTGGCGGTTTGTCATTTGGACTCTACTTCGATGAGTACAAACTGTACAAGCCTTAGCTGTACCTTAGCAGGTACATCCATAATCATTAATCACCATAGGAGCTATTCTGGATTTCAATACTATTAATCCATTAGGTAGGTATAACAAATCACGTAACTTTATACACCTGTGCCTGTTTAGGTATTAGAACGTCTGGACGTAGGCGACCTGTTCAACACGACCGCTGACTTCAGCACGCTCACGGAACAGCACGGGATCCTCTTCGACGACGCGATACACAAAGCCAAGATACAGATTGACGAAGAAGGTAAAAACCATTACCAACATTTTGTTACCTCTCTGTCTATCTACTTTGAAAGTTTGTGACACGGTAAAAAATAAAAGATGGTCCAAAAAGTACGTTCCCACAGCCCGTTATATTACAGGCCAAATCAGGCCGCGCCTCGCCTGTCGAGGCCTATCTCGCGCGATGACAGGCTTCATCGGACGCTACGTTTCCCACGGCCTGTCCGTCTGGTCTGGCGCGATCTGGCTTGATAAAACACGGGTCGTGGGACCCTAGCTTTAGGGCGTTTTTAGTGTCATGTTTGCTTACGCATGCGGTGGAATTTGTATGGCGTACGTGAGCAAGCACGCATGACACTAAAAACGTGCGTGTTTATTGAAATCCCTACTATGACAATTCTTTGAAAAGATTTAAGAGGTACCTACACCCACATGGCCACATTATACGGCAATGAAACTAAGGTATTTTGAAACTTGTGTTCGTATCCAAAAAGACTTGTTCCGTATCCATTCGTAGCGTGTGCGTGGTGTGCAATGGAAAACGCTTTGGAAAAGAGGACGACCACACGCTAGGGGCGTGGCTAACAACGCTACTCGCCATTATTCGCCATGCGTATATCTACTTTTAAATTATTATGTCTCTCTATGTATAAAACTCAACTCAAAACTCAAAATGTATGTATTAGTGAGAACCGTACGAGGATCATAGTTTGTCCGTACCAATAGAGCTATGACTATGTTCAAATCATCTAAATAACCTATCTCTCCTCCAGGCACGGTAGCGGCAGCAGCTACCGCGATATTCGGTTTCCGTTCATCCCGCCCCGCCGAGCCGACGCGCTTCGTCGCCAACTTCCCCTTCGTCTACGTCATATACGAGCGTCCTACCAGCTCCATACTCTTCATGGGCGTCTACAGAGACCCTAAGAAGTAGGTTTAAACAGAGACTATTTGGGCTTTATTACATAACGAAGTCTTTGTTATATTCCATTCATCATTATTATTAGAAACACGAAACACAAAGAAGAGTCAACCACGGCCGCTGTGACACATTTGCCTAAACTTCGATGTACTTAATAACAATGATTATCTACAACGCGATCTCTTGATCTCGGGTCTGCCCGTGTTTCTAATAATAAAATGATGGACGGAAATCGTGTAAGTTTCAAAAGTGTATGTATATTCCATTCATTTAAAAGACCTCATTAAGCACCTGAATCTTATAAGTCTGTAATGATAATTATTATCGCCCGACAAATAAAATGAAAAGCGTTTCATACCGTATCTCGGATCAATAACATTTAGCGCCTGTTTTTCCTGTTAGATGGATTCGTTGAACGTAGTTTAAGTGTAAAACCTAGTTTATTGTCAGGTTTAACATTGTTACGTTTATGAAAGGACTTTGACAGAATAACATTAATATACCTTACCCCTTCCTTACCCTTTTTAATAATTTTCCGTCCATCGGAATGATTCAAACATGACAATAACTTAATTTAATTCAATTTAAGTTATTATTTTAAAAGTAATAAAATATGCTGTATAAACTTCATACTTATGTTAAACACTAGCTATAGAAGAACGGGGTCACCTATCACAAGTATATCTTACTTTAAAGGTGGCTCCCACAACTGTTTTGTACCTATCACTATTAGTTACTGAAATAAATATTTTATTATACAATAAACCAGGCTTTGCGCTTAGACTTCATTTTGTAATAACGCGGTTTATATTTTAGATTATCTATGTTGGAGCCAAAAGCGATTGTCTCTACAGACTTTAAAATTGTAAATTTAATACATTGTATTCATCATCATAGGCAGGACTACAAAGATATACCTACTCGTTGATAGATAGTTTTTTTTTGTAGCATGTTCTCGTAGCACCACAAACCTGTAGTGCACTTATTTAAACCTGGGATTATGTTAAGACCTATTTTTAAAATGCAAGACACTGGTGAAAAAATGGAAGATTTTAGAAATGTTTAAAAAATGCTTATTAAATATTCTTCTTCTTTTATGGAAGTCGGTTAAAAAGCAAAGTTTTGGATCGGAGGTAACTTTTCGCTCCAACTATTATCTTAATTTATTTCAATCCAAGATCTAAAGCTGTATACATGCTAGAAGTCATATTGGCACGTGGTTGTATGAAGATAGGCAGAAAGTGATACAGTTTTCAGAGTGCGCGTGGCCGAGGTAAAGTACGTTTTGTTAAGTAAAGATATTGATCAAAAATAGCACACTTGCCTCACGCCAATTTGAGTTCAAATATGTATAGTTAGTACTTGTAGTTTTACTAGATTATTTATTCGCACTTACTATGTTCGTAGTTATTAAGTGTATCTTAGTTTTTTATACAGTAAAGATTTACTAGTATTTACTACATTTTATTTTTAACATTCCTACTACCTACCTAATATACGAGTAGATAAAGATATAGGTGTAACAAAATCTGATTGCAAATAGGGTACCATCTTGATACTTTAATATGAGTAAACAATGTATGAAAAACGGATCAAAACTAGTTAAGCGTACTAATGAAGTAATGACATAACCATGACAGATGTAGATGACTTTGCCATCCTACTAATATTATAAACGCGAAAGTTTCTATGTATGTATGTGTTACTCCCTCACGCAAAAACTACTGAACCGATTGCCATGAAACTTGGAATATAGATAACTTGAGACCTAGAATAACACATGGGCTATTTTTATCCCGATATTCTGAGATTCTGGTAGATATCAGAATCTGATATCTGGAAGCTATATCTCCACCGCAATTTATTATCGTTCTGTTTGTTAAAAATTAAACCGCTAAATCAAGTCTGTTCAATATTGGTAGGTTTAGATAGAGTATGATAGATGAGACCTATTAGACAGACGGACGGGTAATTCTTCACCTATTAATATTAAAAACTGCAGCCAATGCCTAGGGGTTAATTTTAATGTTTTGTTCCTGTTTACCAAATACCTACTGAGGTTAAGGCATCTACTTTCTTTTATTTAAATTGCTTAGTTTAGAACAACAAACGGTTTTAATCACATGAGTGTTTATTACTTTTGGCACTGTTTTGATGTTCAACCTTTCGAGATCTTTACAGGTCTTCAGGATTGACTGATTTTAATTTTAATCCAACATCGCGAAAACAGAAGAATAATCTACACCAAATTAGCTATTCTTGGGACCCACGATCATCAGCGCGCCCAACAATCAAACAAGCTTATGTATGTAATTAACATAACTCTTTCAGCTATAATTAGAGTTATCTTATCACAATAGACTGGATAATAAATGACTCTTAAATAAAATCCTAAGTTTTAACAACTACTTTAGCTTGCTCCACACTGAACTAATATTAGTCAAAACTTTAACAGCACAGTTACCATAATATAGGTAGTGGTCAACTTTACAGATATCGATAAAATTTGTTAAATAAATGTGTTATATGTAGAGGTACTTATATCATTGAAATTCCGTAGCATTATTATTTATGTTATTTTGATCAGTAAAAGCTTACATTCATAATATTGATTTAATAACTAGAGGTAGAACTAGAGGTAAACAAATTATGTAACACATAAAGTTGTTTTGATCAACACATTAATTAAAACTTTCTTCAATTCTATTTACTACGAGTACCTATTACTACGATTCCTTGTCTATGTCGTTAAACCTAGGCAAGATACCTAAAACTTTACTAAAATTGAAATTTCTATAATTAAACACGTAAAATTTTGTGATTTATTTATTAATTTATTGTACGTAAAGTCCGATAGCATCAATTAATTTCAAACATTCATTATAGATTAATGCTTAAAGGAAAACTAAAATTAGAAATTAGCAGATTAGGTATAAACCATTAAATACATATCTACACTAATATTATAAAGAGGAAAGATTTGTATTTTTGTGTGTGTGTGTATGTATATTTGTAATAAATAAACTCAAAAACTACTGGACCGAATTAAAAAAATCTTTCACCAAAAGAAAGCTTACATTATCGAGAAGTAACATAGGCTACTTTTGATCCCGATATTCCCACGGGATCGGGACTTACGCGGGTCAAACCGCGGAACGCAGCTAGTAAATTATAAGATGTAGGTTCACATTTTTAATTTAAATATTGATGTATAGGTATTTCATAGACTTTTTAAATAAAGACCTTACTAATGATATGTTTAAGAGTTTAAAAAAAAACCTATAAGTTTATAAGCTGCACCCCATGAATTAAATAAAACTTTCTCTATGCTGTAGCTAGGTAGCGAACTTTTGCATTAATACACTATACCTACGTACCTACTTATTTTAAATTATTAGTTTTTATGAGTTTTCTAATATAATTTCAAAATGACAATAAGATACTAAGCAAGTAGGCACTGTAGGTACACGGTAGGTACCTATCCTAATTATAGATCATTACCAATGTCAATATGTCAATACACTATTGTATGTTTGTTACTTAGGTATAAAAATACGCAAAGAGCTACAAAACCGATGGTGATGGATGAATCTTAATATGAAGTGAGTGAAACCGCTTAGAGCACGTGGTTAACAAATTGTTAATAGATGGGGAGTTATGATAGTTACAAATACGCCAACGCAATGGGCGTGTGAAATTCAAGACGTTGATTGTCGAAGTGGGTACGTCCATCGAGCATTGCAATGGGCTCGTTCGCTAAGAATATCGTAAGCGTAAACATTTGCTTCGGCTAAAGTATTGTTTAGAATGATATGACATGAGTATCCTCACCATTCATCCGGAGATGCAGAATGCATGGTTTTCACTCATAATGTACGATTTCCTGTAGCTCTAATGATGTCTGGTTACGTCGGCGTCGATCGCGTCGCAGTTGGTCCGTTGTTTTCACTTCGACGATCATTTATCATTTTGTTAAACGTTCATTTCTTAAGAGCAATAAACATACCTGTCTTCTACTCGACGTAGAATTTTTAGCAGAGTTTTCCATTGCATAAATCATCACATCATAAGTCATAACTGGCATTAAAAAATTAAACAAGAGCAAACGATGATGAAGTATCTTTGAATATAAGGGAGCTTCGTATACCGTGTTTGCTTCCTGTTTTTTGTTTGGTAACTACAAATGCTTAGCTTAGCTATATAAATATATCGAACATGTACGTATAGGTATAGAGGAGTGATAACTGGAAAATCGTCTCTAATTTATGATGATTGACAGCCCATCACAGGGAGAAAGTTAAAGTGCCTCACAATATTCACATGTCTGTTTACATTAAGTATGCTACAAGCAGTTATGCGTTTTCTTTTTATATCAAGCATACAGGTTTGACGTATAATCTTGAACTTATATAGAATCGACATTTTATTAGCCGTTGTAGGCTAAATACATTCTTATGGATTGCAATTTGAAGTAAGGTCAACCTCTAGCTACTTCCGTTACTGCGCACGCTTTCTTGAGATCATTAAATGGGTTTTGAATATGATTTGCCATGTTAGGAGTGTACACACGCTAGGTCGGTGACTTTCAATGTTTATTTATTGTTTTAAATGGCAGTTTCTACAATTGTTTTGTGCGATCATAAAGATAATGTGCGAAATGTAGACTGTTTCCTATTCTAAACAAACCTAACTACCACTTATATAATTCTTTGCTTATTCATAGGTATGCGTGCAGTGACCGTAGAGTCAATCACAAGGAGGGCGATTACAAATTATTATCCATCTGAAAACAAAGAATGGAAAGTATGTACGTAAATCCATCGGAAGTAGGTATTTGTGGGATTCTGATAGGATCAACTGTATACAATGGAGTTAATTAACATTTGCTCTACTGTGAAGCTGACGTTCGTTCCGACCAAGTAGTTACCCTTACAGGTTTGCAGTTTGACCCTACTTCTGCTTCTTTTTGTGTCAAGTATTTAGCTGGTTACACGTTCCTCGTCCAATAGTTAGGTGCCCTGTAATCACACCAGTTTTTAAACTCTATACTCTCTACATTTATATTTAAAATAATTCTATATTTAAAAACTCAGTTTTATTACCAATAGGTATATTATTTTTCCTTTGTCCATTCACTACAAAACATAACTTTTGAGGTAAGTAATAAGCTAGGTTTTGAATCTATTAAAATAATGGTATAAAATTCTTTTAGTTTTTAATATGCAGCCAAGGAAGGTTCCAACTCGGATGACTGGAGTGCGGCATGAAAATGATGAAAGCTCTAGGCCAAATACAAAGCAAATTAAAAAAACTTACGAGATGAGGTTGTAAACCTATCCGTGACTGCAATCAGAAATGTTTTAATAAAAAATATCCATTATATTCAGAACATTTTATTAGCAAACTAACATAGGAAAGTAAAAATTTAAGAAATTCATTATAAAAATTGTAAACATTTATAAAACTATGGTAGCTATAGGTATTACTTATGTTACATATGCCTTTCGATTGGGTATTGATTCTCGGTGACCAGATATAACTGAAAGATCTTTTGTAAGAGGATGAGACGCCATCAAATGTTTAAACAAAACTGATAAAATTAAATAATATGATTGGATGTACCTACGGATTAACATATTTTATTAAAAAGTTAAAAGACTATTGATTCTATATTTTTCTTTAGTTGTAAATCACAACAGGTACCATTAAAGTCCTAGGTTTACTGCTTTGTAGAAAAAGAGGTCTCATCCTAATAAGTTATCTGAGAAGTCAGATTTATTGTAACTTAGAACTGTAGAAATAATTTGTTAATCAACTTTAAATGGAACACATTATGGGTAGTGAAAACGTTGTCAACTTTTAATTGGAAAGGAAATAAAAATAAGGGTCCATAAAATGACCGTTAAACACACAAGATTTTAATCAAAAGAAGTTAAAAATTATAGCCATATCCATTAAGGTCAATATTAACAAATATTGAGCGTGTCAAACAAGAGACTCAAGATCTGGGTTAGGGTTTAGGTAGTATAGTGCGTTTCATCTTTAAATTCCTATGCCGTCATGTTGGTAGCAAAACAAACAAGTGCAAAATACAAAAATGTAATGTGCTACATTGAATTAAGGGAGATTTGTATATCAAGAATGAATGAACGAATCTTCCTGTATTCAAGGTTTAGGGTATAGCACATTCGAGATATTAAGCCAAGACTTTTTTGTTTTCCTACCAACATGACGGCATTGGAATTTAAAGATGAAACGCACTCTATATGAGTGCTTGCGAAATGTAGAGACTACTTTGTAAAGAATATACGTAAGGGACAGGGGATTGAATTATATTGACGGAATAGAGTGGAGCGAAGGAATAAATATGATGCAAGAAGAAGAAAATTGAGCGTACCATGACAGAAAAAAGAAATAATCTTAAAATAATATCTTTGACGCTGTGTTCGAGACAAAAGGAGCGTTATAACTTGTTTTATGTTATAATAATAGATGTATTAATTATTGAATACTAAAATATATTACGTTTTATTTATTTCTATATGTTATAAATAAATTTATAATGTAATTGTGAGTACTGGATATAGAAGATAAATATTTTTTTGTCTGCCATTTGACGTGTTTAGCATGCTCAATATCTGTAGATATAAACTGACCTTAATGCGCAAGTGTGTTTGATAGATTACCCAAATTTACAAATATGTATAAGCAAAGGTTAATATTTGTTGTATACAGGCACCAAAATAATTCTGACTTTAATCTCAGACTGGTATAATAAATGTCATTGTAACAAATAATCACGTGATACTGTTCAAAGTTAGACAGAAAATAATAATCACAGCTCCGGTTAGTCAAAATAAAATATTTTTGTTTACTCGTCATCTTAAAATTATATCTATATAATAAATAATGTAATATGTACTTATTGTACAGGACGGCTTCAGAATAAGTATAAAGTGGACGACACACACAAATTAATAAAGGCACTTTAAGTTATTTTATAAATTCAATTAAGTACACAACTATGAAATGATGTCTAATGAAAATGGAGAACAAAATAAGGTCATCATCATCCGAGCGATGTTCCCGGTTGCATCCCTCTCGATTGCTCGTTGTCCGCTTTTAAAATACGGTATTGTATGAACATCATCATGCTGTTGAAGTTCAAACTTGTCCTTTCTGATGATATTTAACTTTGAAGTTCAATATCTTGTGATTTGCATTGATAAATAATATAATATTTTTTGAAATAGGTATAACTGACAGCCCTCAGTGCGGGGGTTGCATGTTGGCTGAAGAAATACCCCATCACGTGCTAATGGAATGCAACAGTGTACAGACCAACGCCCAGTGAAACTAAACTAAACTGCAGTTTTTAAATGGTATGTACTTATGTGTTCAAACATAGGTAAGGTATGTTGTGTGTACATTTAACATTTTATTTATGTCGTCCATCTTATGCTTAAAACTAACAACTACGTAAAATTACACGTTTCGATTATTTTAAATTATATTCTTAAAAACAAGACATATTTTATCAATAAAATCTATTAATTAACTCAGGAACAAATGCATTAATAAATCGTTGAATAAACTAAATATTTTTGAGTAAGTACTCGTAATAAATCATTTTTATTGAAACATATTGATTTCAAAAAACCAACGTATTTTCATGAATATATTAACAACCATTTATGTACTCACAATAACTTAAAAAGGTAGCCATTATCTTATACTGTAAACTGGTAAATCTCTCGAAGACTCTTACAATATTCTTAAACTTCTATAAATTCGCTAACATTTAAATAAAATACCATCTAATGAGATTCAAGTGGTAGAGTATAATTTTTTATTTATATTTTTGTCTCATACATCTGTGTCGTAGACAATATATTTACAAATAATGAGTATTGTTGTTAAAAATCGTCAGACTTTTAAAACTATCTTTACATATTTTATTAGAACGAGAAATTATTTATTATGTCTTGAGTAATACATCGTTTTAAACAGAGTATTTAAAGTTATATATAAGTATTAACTTCTGAAATATCTTAATGATGAGGCGGTGCCACAAGAAAGTACATTGTTTTCGTAGAGGCAGTGTAATAAAGGAAACAAACATTTAGTACCAACTATGTTTATGTTTCGCTACAAGGTTCTGGCAAGATAAAATTTGTCGGCAAATAATTCATTATTATTGTTTAGTTTACTTAATGAAGTAGGTAGCCATTGTTATTTTATTGTCATAATGGGTAATACAAGTGGCAAAAGTTATTTAAATTTCCCGAAGTAACCAATGACCTATATGTCTAATGGAAACTGACCTACACAGTTTTGGAAGTTTATAGTAGGTACCTACTTAAATTATGAAAGGAACACAAAGTGTGTAGCTTCAATTACACTTTGACAGTTCCATCCAATCTAAAAACTGCATTTGGTCAAGTAGTTGCGTATTGTGATGAATGACATTGCTTTAGATAGAAGAATGTGAAGTACAGACGTCGAAAAATTAACAACGAATAAATTGCTATTTATCCTTAGTACATGCTTCGAATAGTGATCTTAAATTAAAATACGTTGAATGTGCAAGACTCTGTTTCATTTAGTTTATTTTTTAAGAATAGGTTAAACCAAATTTTGTAAAACATTATTCGATGTTGTAATAACATTATAGGTATGTAACGTAAATTTTACTTATCTAATATTTAATTGACATAAAATAAAAGTCGAAGCAGATAACTCAAAAGATTTCAATGTATGAATTGTAGGTATAACAGTCTGCTTAGTCACGAAAAAATGAATAAGTTTTATAAAAGTGCTTACACTTTCCTTCTTAATAATATTTTTTCTTCTTATATTTGACGTTCTGCGGTTGGATTATAATGGGCACCTATTCACACAATTATGTTTAATTCGTCAAAAATAAAATATAAACTTTCATATTTGAACATCATTCCGTATATAATATAAGTAAGTATAACTAAGCCGGAACTTACTCGTATATTTTTATCGAAATAGACATTGGATAATAGCTAATACAATAGGTACCTGATAGAGATCGAATCTGTCGGTTAAGGATTTTTTTTTTTAATCAAAAATCTACTCTTGAGTAACAATCAAAAAACGAAAATAAGCATTTAGACCCATTTCGTTTCAAACTAGTCGCGAAGGGATCAACAATTTAATTGTTTTGGAACAGGATATCGATAGCCGTTGCACTAACATTTTAAATAATAACTGGGCGAGGCACCGTGATATAAACACTCGGAACGAACAAAGAAAGGCCAATTTGTTAGACTAGAAAGGGAGCACAATTTTAAAGACCACCATCGCCATTGAAACACCACTTGTATTTCTAATTTATAGCAATCTGAGGGCAATCAGGCCTCTCCCTGTATCAGGCGAAAGATGTAATACTGAGAATGAGTATCCGTTCAGTGAACGGCTGCTGCTGGCCGATATGGATGGACAAATAATGGATTCGATCGTTCCGAACAACTTATTAAGTACATTACATTACATTGAAATTTCCTACTGGTAAACAAACATAATGACCGTTATTAGTGTTTTCTTTTATATTTTATCTACATTAATGAAACATATAGAACACCTTCGTTTTGTAAAATAATCGTAGACCTAGTCGGAAGTACGTACTTTGTAATCTAAGAGGAAAACAGATGTAGATGAACGGTGAAAGATGGTGTGATCAGAATGCTTGTTCTTTTACTCTGTTTCTTTTAGTTTATTTTTAGAAAGTTAGTCGGTCGCTCTGCGGGAGAAATTATGGCGGCGAGTTGTAATCCCAACGCTACTCATCATTGTTGGCTATTTAATTTGATGTTTAGTTCAACTATTGAAATATGAGATAATAAGTGAATTTACTTTATATTCACATACCCAATTACCCATTCATCACAATTGCTACCTACTTAATTAATTTTACTGTTTAAAGAAAAGTATTTACTAGACAGTTTCAAAACGGGAACTTTACATTTGTTTATGACTTGTTCTTAGAAACCAGTATGAGTTTAATACGGAGAAGGATATGCACATAAAATCAATATAAGGTTACCTATTTACAACGTTACTAACATTAACATGGAATAAGGAGTTGTACTAAAGTTTAAAAGCATTTTCTTAACAATAAACGTACGGTAACGGATGAAATTAAAGAATTAAGAGCGTATCATATCAGCTCTGTTTCCATACAAGATGTATTCATTTATTTTCTCCTCGAGTCTAAGACCCTGAGTCTCTGTCTCTAAAACATTTTTATCTTTTCTTTTCCTTTTCTATTTTTACTGCACACTGCCATTTCCTTTTCCAAACTACTAATTACTGAAGGAAATATGACCTTCGTCTACAAATATAAATAATGTACCTAAAGTAAATGACAATGACACGCGAAAATATTATCTTATAGAAAAAAGATGTTCTAGAGGCGTTATAATGAAAATAGGAGAATAGATTTGTTTGTATGGAAACAGTGCCGATGTGATACGTCCTCAATAACAAGTAAATACTAAATACGGCCAAGAACCTTCACGTCTTTCAATTATAGCTTTCTTACTTCTCTAAAATTACCACTTTAAAATTAGCACCTTACCAAATTCATCTGTGATATTTCAGCCTTATAATGAAACAAGTTATCACCAGGACCAAAGTATTTGACTATGTTATCGGACGGGAGTACCAGGGCGGAGTTACCTCTGCTTGGTGGGCTTGACGGCGCCGGCGCCGTTCGCGGCGGCGGTCTTCTGCGCGATGTGCGTCTGGTAGTGTTTCGCAAGATGCGCTTTCTGCCGGAAGCTCTTGCCGCAGAGCGAACAAGCGAACGGCTTCTCCCCCGTGTGTGTCCTCACGTGAACATTCACAGAATACTTATCTTTGAACCCTTTCGAACATATCGAACAATAGTGCAGAGATCTTTCTTTTCTAACTCCGTTTGACGTTGAGGTCGCGGCCTGAATGTTCGTTCCCGACTGCGGTTGGCTAGACGGAGGCGAATTCTTATTTTGTATTCGTTTATACTTTTTGTTATTGTTTTTAGTAGTGGTGACTGTTGGCGAGGCGGTCACTATCTGCAGATGCTGCGGTAACTGCACCTCGCTGGCGGGGATCATCGTGACCAGCTCGCCGTTCACGTGGTGTATGTTGTAGACGCCCCGCGTCGCTTCCAGCGGCTCCACCGTACAGTACGGTTGTATCGACTCGCCAAGCTCCGACGCTATTCTTTTTAGCTTCTCATAGTCGTCAGGATAATTTGACAGAATATCGTCAACACTTTGAGTGGACGTTGGGTTTTCTCCATTCGTAATGACAGTAGCGTTTTCGTTGTCTAATAATATTGATATGTTCAGATTGCCATTTTGGGGTGATATCGTCATCATTAAATCGGTCTCTGATAATAATTTACCATCTTGATACATTGATGGAACATCGGCTTTGTTGTTATTGTTAATGATTACCCTTTTTAGTTCGGCATTAGGGTCCATTTTAGCTTTTTGTATAGTACTATATCTTATAAAAGCCTTTCCTTGTAATGCACTCCGAAGTAATGACTCATTAGATTCTGTATTTTGGTCGGTAATTTTCCAATCGTTATTATTATTGTTAAATTCTACTTGGCTTTCTAATAGTGTCGGTGTGCTTATCATAGATGGACTGTGAGGATCGGCCTTTTTGTTTGAAAATTCACTGTCTTCGTACGTGTAAGGTTCTACTTTAATTAAATTGGTCGCGTTCAAATCAGCACTCTGACTATCTGTTTCAGTTTCCTCGTAATTAAAACCTTCTACTTTTGGCAAATCTTGACTGAAATCGTTCGGAAATCCGTTCATATTTAAGATAGATTCGAGGTCTAGTGAGGATTGTTGCTCTATATCTGTGGGGCTAGAGATCGAGACATCTTCCTCTTTACCCCAGTATCGATTCGAACTTGGTTCACTAATATCGTGATTTAAAACAGTTAAGGTATATATTTGGCCGTCGGTGTTATTTATTAGTTTGTTAGAAATGGCAGTGTCAGTACAAGGATGGGTACCGTTTATTTCGCTTTCTTGGTTCCAGTAGTATTTGTTAAGATCCTCTAGCATGCCCGAGTCAATGCGTTCCCGGTCTCTGTCTACGTTCCATATGGAATCGAAGCTCTCCAGAGCCGTGGAAGTGGTAGCGGTGGCCATGCTGGCAGTCGCCGCGGCCGGCGTCGCAGGTACGCTCAGTAGGTTGTTGTTGTTCTGCTCTTTGGGCTCCTCGGACAATAAGGGGTTCGATCTAGAGTCGGGTGATTCCATGAACACGTTGACGGAGCGCATCTGTTGTTTGTACTGAGCATCGGTAACTTCATGCGACGTCACAAAATCAAAGAAATCCGACTTTGACAGTTCTGGGGCAGTGGCCGTCATGACTACCGTTTCGATTTCAACCGAGGACGACAACTCGGTCACTTCTCCCGGCAGCTTTACTACATCAAGCTCACCGAGTTTGTGTTCGGTTTATTTGTACTACAATAAATATAATCTTATTTTAAATTTGAATAACCCGATATGACTTGTACTATATTGGCAGTCGCTAGAGCGTCGGTAACTGAGATAAGTGGTGGTAGCTCGAGGGCTGGGGTGCTACTTGAACGAGCGCAACGTGTTCCGTTCTATCGGCGGACCAATCGAATGTGCGAATTTGATCCGTACGTTACTTTTTCCCATTATTTACCCCAACCCTGTATCTTCCTCGAAAAAAACTTATTTTCTGGGGCTTTTATCAGACTTGTTGATGTACTTGAAAGTATATTCCATGATTTTCCGAAAGCGACCGCGGGATGAACCTGAAAAAAATAAGAAAATATATGTTAAAAAGGAACAATCAAAAGAAGACCTCCTACATTGATGTTGATAAGTCTCAAATAGTTGGAAACTCCTGTTTGAGTTTAGATATTATAACTGTATTCAGCTAGACTTAGTGGTAATCAGTAAATTATTGCATTAGTCCACAATTGAATGTTTAATTAATGAGTATGGTCGTTTAACGTTCAGTATTTGGATCCTGTATTAAATCAGGGCGAGCGAGTCACGCGTCGTGCCTATCAGGCATCACGGCTGCGCCCGCGCCGCGCACCAACACACCGCTCGCGCTGCTCTCGAGAAATAATACGCTTACAAGTGTCCAAATAAATACGAAATAACAAAACGTTTATTAAGATGAAAGCTGAAACGAGATCATCACACGCCTTATAAATTCTAGTGCTTGTATTCATTCACTTTCTATGTTGTCATTATTTCAATAATTAGAATTAAAATTTATGTTAAGAAATGTTTAATTATATTAATTCGTATGAGTTGATTACGATTACCATACATTATGTTGTCGTTCGGTAGGTATACTTGATGTAAAACGAGAAAGGTCTGTCAAACGAAACGATGAATTGGAGCACGGGCGAGGGACCGAAACACCAGTATTTAGTTACCTACCGCTGGCTGACAGCTGATACAATAGGTACTAACTTGTTGATATTTGACCAAATATTATTTACATTTAAGTATGTGGCATTTAAAAGTGAATTGTAGAACTAATATTTTATGATTAAATAATTATTGTAGCTGGCGAAAACATTATTTTCTTATTTGTGAAGCCGATGATCAAAATAGAAACAATAACTTTAGAGTCAAACTTATTTTTTAATCTCAATCGCGTGGTTTTTATTTTTTTTAGCATTGTTTCAATGCTCTACGTTTCGAGACCTTTACCGGTCTCAGGGAGAGGTAAGAAAAATAAGTTTAATTTCAATCCAACATGGAGAAAACAGAAGAATAATTTAACTTTAAAGTCTTATGCTGGGGCCACACTAACGGGAAATGCCATTAATTATCGCGATAATGGACGTTAACCATAGGTGTAGCCACAACTTAACTGGATAATTTGACAATGGCATTAACAATGCCGTTCGGCGTTAGGCGATAGCTCAAGTGGCGGTACATCAAAGAGATTAATGCGAGAATTGATGCGATGAAGTGGCCACACTTCGTATTGATTCGGTATTGATTCAATAAAGTCAAATAATATAAATTTACACTCATGAAATATAGAGCTTTGTCGACGTCCATCTTGCTTGATGAAGTAAATTCAACTCCGTTTTTATCGCCAATAATGAGCATTCATGTTGACCGTTGAAGTGTAGCCACCCACTTTAATGCGGCAAAAATTATTCCAATAATTATCGCGATAATGGGCATAGACGTTAAACGCTAGTGTGGCCCCAGCATTAAAATATAATACCTAAAATACCACACATGCTCTACCGCTTCAGAAATACCTAATGCAATTTCAATCAATTCACTTTGTATCGGTGTGTAATTATTAAACCAAGTTGTTAGTTTGTAAATTAAAGGCCGCTGTTTTTCTCGGAACACAGCATTTGTGAGGCTTTGTAATATTACCTAACAACCGATAAAATACGATTTAATGATTTTTGTTTATTTCAATTTTAGGACGACTTCCTAGTCCTACTCAAGTAATAAATAAGCAAGGTAACTTTTAGTACAGGTTATCTTGTAATTTCCGGATATACATGTCTATAACAAATAGTAACATTATAAATATAATTAAAAGCTGGCAGGTACCATTTAATGTGTTTCTTTTTGACTTCACTACATAGTATAAAACAAAGTCGTTTCCCGCTGTCTGTTTTGTGTGTCTCTATGTGTGCTTAGATCATTGAAGCTACGCAATGGATGTTGTTGTATTTAATAGATACAGTGATTTAAGAAAAAGGTTTATATGCACCTTGCGAACCCGGGGAAGGTCGCTAGTATATAATAACTGCTCCCTCCTTTTCGCATACTTTATTGTCATAAACATAAAAGGCATAACGTTTATAGCATAAACATTTTAGCCGTAATACTCATTACGCATAAAAACTTTTGGCTTAAATATTTTAGGCATAACCGACATTTGGCATAAACATTTTAGCCATAATACTCATTGCGCATAAAAATGTTTGGCATAAATATTCAACGCATAATAGAAATTTGGCTAGTTTTACTAGAACTTTGAAAAAAAACTATACGGAGCACCCCGACTAGGATAGGTTAGGTTAATGTAAGAAAGAACATTTTTAGGCGTAATATATAGAAATCGAACTTTCTATAAAATGAACACTATGCTAAATAGTAAATTCTTTTTTTTTTCAATCAATTTTGTATTACAACTAGTTATGACTGTAAATCACCGGTGACCACATCGTGGATCCGTAATCATATCTCTAGATAACTAAAAAACCATATTGAAGTTTATTCTTAAAAATATGCTTTTTGGTGTAAGGCTTCATGATTATTATGCCATAAAAATATTGCGCCTTCAATTTGTATGCGTTTTGAATATTATGCCAAGTATTTTTATGCCGGAAAAGTTTATGCGTTTAGCATAATATTTGGTTTATGGATATTATGCGTTAAAATTTTATGCGTTACGTTTTATGCCTTCTTAACTTATGCCAAAAAAGTTTATGCCAGACTCATATAATAAGCCAATCCACTAAAACAATTGTCATAATAATAAGTATACAAGGAAGAACGTTCGTTTTATGATTAGAAAGTAAACTTTTATAGGAGTTTAAATTCTAATTGTAATTAGGTACTCGTCGTTTAATGAAGACAGAGATATTAACTTGTACAATAAATCGTAAATACATTTATGTAGATATATTATGATTGAGGTACGAAGTGTTGTAGCTGTGCCGAGACGGCACATGTGGGTTAACGAGCGCGAGCGCTTGCGCCACGTCTCTGAATGCGCACCACATCGCTCGAGCTGCCTCGATACACCTATCGGACTGTGTCATGATCATATTTTTTATGATATACCTCAGGTTTTTGCCAACATCACTACACCCACAGAATAGATTCGCTACGAGTACCATAGGGCTACGAAATTATTTGAGCCCGTTGATGTCTTTTGTTGAGCGTTGGCGTGATGGGTCTACAGTTTATTTGTAGACAAATCTAACTAAATAATTATGCAATATAAATAAATAGTTATTTATACATTACTAGCTGACCCGGCAAACGTTGTTTTGCCTTATAAATTATAGATAGTAGCCGATTCTCAGACCTACTGAATACGCATATAAAATTTGGTAAAAATCGGTAAAGCCGTTTCGGAGGAGTACGGTAACTAACATTGTGACATGGAAATTTTATATATTAGAAGAAGAAGATTAGTAAATTTATTTTCAAGGAAAAATAGCATTCAAAAATTTTCACTTGCGGCGAGGCTTGAACTCGCGTCTTTGGGTCAGTACCCCAACGTCTATACCAACTAGACTACGCAAGTCCCATTATTAGTAAGCAATTGATCACTATCTATAGAGTACCTAAGTAAAATTTGAATTGTATGCCTGCCTAGACGTGGTAGCCATTTCGGTGAAGGTTCAAAGATGACAGTGAAAATAATTCCGACCCTCCTTTCTTAGTGGTTTCGGCGGCTTAAGTATAAGAAAAGAACAGAACATTGCCGAGTCTGGTTTAGCGATACGATATGGTGATAGCTCTTTTAGCACTAGCCAAGAGTCACGTTGGCGATAACGAAACGCGAGTAGCCTAATAAGAATCATTCGTAGACGCATTATCGTAGTGGTTAGATCAGCAGGTAACCGGAACTAATTCTGCTAAGAGACCACTAAATGTGTAACAAGAGTTTTATCTTTTTTTACTTAATTATATAACATTATTTATAAGTTAACAAAGCTTATTCCTACGTATTCGTTTCTCATTTATGTGCTTTGACTAGTTATAGGTGGATGTATCTGTAAAATAACAATGTTCTTTTGTTCCACAAAAAGAAAGTGACGCCAATATCTCTCGCGATAACTGCCAAATATAATATCGTAACTGTAGCCCTGTTCAGATTTGCTCGTTATCTTTAATTAACGTTAAGTAAACGGCCTCAATATCGCAACCACAATGCTCGACTTTATCTTTAAGAGCCATCGAATGATGTCTACAAATTGCGTTGTATTTATTTACAGCAAAAATAAGAGGACAATTAACACTAAAATGCCAATTAAAAGGTGGGTGAGGCTAGACTGGGCTAGGATCCTGTGGTGCCGCTTTGTAATACTGATTAAATTCTTTATCACAATATCGATTGTTCAATTAAACTGGTATGCAAAAAATAATGTTTTGTTTGTTCCCAATTTTTACTAATATTTTTTGCATGATTGTTAGCTTGAGTTCCGAAAACTAACGCCTAACTCAAACAACTCATCAACTAACTCATAAATTAAATTTCAAAGCCCATCAAATAATATTTATTAATTCAATGCGATAGCAAACAGAAAACTGTGAGAAATACACAAGTAGCCAAGAATTATTAAGTACAGTGACCTTTTGATGAATAAGAAGATAAGACAATGAAACCTACAAAATTAACTTGTCGTTATCTGCATGTTACCTACAATGGTGGAATGGAAAATAAATAATAGATAATTCATTCGCTAGACACAGACACACTGGTACCGAAGTTAAGTTACGATCGACATTTGAACCACAAGCGCAGTGCACGTTTCTAGTTAATTACAGTAAACTTCGTATGTGTACATACCTACAGCACTACCAACATGATACAAGAAACATGTGTAGAGTATGTACAGTAATTGGTGATCTGTTTCATATAGATAGGAATCTACTAAGCAGCCGTATATGGGAGGTTGTTTGGCGCATACCAGAGTGTCGGCGTCGTCACCGTTCATGCGTTCGGCTGCCTTGACTTCACCTCTGACATTTTACTGAAGATGACCGTTTGCTTCGTTCAGCCTTTGATCTTTCTCATAAACCTTACTATTGCAATTCTGTGCTAGATATATTCATGTTGGATCTCGGTAAAAGTGAAAATTATAATAGCGTAAAATAGTTTACACCTCTCTTGCATCGTGCGTCTCTCTGATAGCTCGAATGACATGCGGTTAATTGCGGTTAATGTAATTAAAGGGCTTGATGAGAAAAAGCTTCGTGAAATTGTCCCTCTATTCAGAACCTAAGCGAGAATAACAAATCTAAATAAATAGGAAAACAAACGAATTTCAAAGATTCTTAACTTTGAATATTTGGTTTGAATCAAGATTTATTTGAATTTAATTTACGAATTAAACACGGTTGGAAAACAGAATAAAATTACAATTATTTAGTTTACAATACCTATCAATATGATGAAACGAAGATGAAACAAAGAAAAGTTCAGCCAAGATAATATTTTGAATATATATCATTATCAACTCGCTATCCTTAACCATATTCCATAGCTAATTGATGCACGAAACCTCAAAAATATCGACAGGTAGGAACATATTACTCGCTACTAAAAACAAATTAAGTTGCTATACATAGACTCAATGTCGAATCAAGTAATTCAGTAGTAGTCATAAAAACTAGTCCGGTCATTAAACATGGAATCTTACGTACGGATCTTCCAAATAATGCAATCTTATAACTACTTTTAAAATGGAGAGTTTGCAGTAATTTTAGAAAAGCTGATCTATAAAATTAAGACGATAGATCCTAATAAACACGTCGGCAGTTTCAAAACTCAACGTTAACCTATTATCATGAATTGCAATGCAGGTTAGTTGTAGTTTACATCCTGAT
The DNA here is from genome assembly GCA_958496205.1 of Idaea biselata. NCBI lineage: Eukaryota > Metazoa > Arthropoda > Insecta > Lepidoptera > Geometridae > Idaea > Idaea biselata. The sequence goes on along the minus strand of OY292394.1, from coordinate 42,498,369 downwards.
TTATTATAGCACCTGAAGACCAGTGCCCAGATGCCCACGCAAGGATGCACAATCTACTCGTGACAATAAGGTACTTGGTTACGCGCAACTCGGTCGGCATGCACAATATTACAAACTGCTACGAACAAAGCTATTTTGCTCGAATTTCCCACGAACGGTGCACATTTGAATGTAGCTGTCAACCAGTTCAAATAATGCGCACGGTCGTCGTCGTCGCCGCAACCACTGCCTGTTCAAATTCATGCTAATTTAACGACGTTTGAGTGAATTATGGCATAGAGTTAACATTTTAAGATGTATTGAAAACAAATACCTTGTTTTTACAATATCTTGTAAGTATAAAAAAGAATAACGAAAAACACATTTTACTTAGTCGTCTCGCAGTTAATTACCATTCTGCAAACTGGATTAAGCGCTTTAACATGGTATCTAAACTGCAAAATCTAACTCTTTAATCAATTTAAAAGAAATTAAACAAAATTCCTTTTTGGAAATTTTTGGAAATTCCTACTATTAATATCACTACGATTTTTTGATGTAGGTATTAGTAAGTCATGTATTTGTATCCTGAACAATTTTGAAAAAAAAATAGCAAACAATACAAAGTCACGACCTCATCTGTCCTACTTAAGAACTTCACAAGTTAACTTCTGCAATTCAGAATTGCAGTACACCTGAATTTGATGTTTCATTTCTGTTGAATCGTTTGCCTTCTCAAAATTGATCTATATTCATTGTACAAATATTTACTAATTTACAAAAAAAAACTAAGTCGATTTGCGGTGTTAGGAATGCTTTAAATAAATGTTAAAATAATTCAAAAGGTAAGAGCTGCTCGGAGCTCTGCACGGCTTAAGCCATCATGGTACGGGGTCAGTACTTACTTATAATTCTTGGTAACATGTTTATTCGTAAATAATTACATTATAGTCTTTAATCCCTAAAAATAAGTACCTACTAATTGTAATAAAATGACAAAATAAATTCATTTCCTTCAATCAGATTTAAGAGGAGTATATACGCCAACGACCTTGAAACTGAAAATCCCTGTCGGGCTCATCGAAAATTGTTGATTATTTCATGACGGAATGTCGTAGAACTTTTTTTTGTGCACAGGTTGTAGATGACATTGTTTCCTACATTTTGGTGTAGTTTTAAGACAAGAACCTCCTATTGGTGAAAAGCCTATCCAAATTTTAGACAAAAAATTTCTGATTTGGCTAAAATGTCGATAGGCTTCAATACGTTTCGACATATTTGTATGGAAACTGCACTAAAATATCGGAAACAATGTCGCCTACAATCTGTACACAAAAAAAAGTTCTACGACATTCCGTCATGAAATAATCAACAATTTTCGATGCGCCCGACATGAATTTTCAGTTTTTCAGAATAGAACCCTTAACAAGTATGATAGTATTAAGTGGCATATACCAAGGTACCTATAAAGTTACATTTCATAGTAGTCGTTGCGTTAATATTATGACGAAAAGTCAATTAATAATATTGACAAATTAATTGGTTTGGTTAAGATTGAGATGTGATAAGTATGTACTACATTGAGCTTCATTGAACACACTAAACATGGTCAAAACACAAGTTCTAACATATAACTATACCATACCATTATTATAGTTATACCAACATAAAAGGTATGTCTAAAAATACATAATTAATTAGTGACTAAAAACTATGTTTTACAACTGTCGATATACTTTGAGGTCGATATACTAATCACTTAGATATAATCTAAAATCTAATCTATCCATGTACCTCTTTGGTATAATATTAGTATCTTAAATAAAAAATATGGGTCAAAATATATTCGGTTGGCTAACTCGCACGGCAAAACAAGCCCAGAACTTGTAGACGTGTAAATTATAAACCACCTACCACACAATAATTTGTCCGATATGCGTCAATCACTACACATTTCGAAATAAGCCAAGATTGTCCTACATCGCAGGTGCATTCACAAAAAAAGAGAAATTTCGTCGGGCGTTGCGGTCTCAGAAAGAAAATCTTATTATCGACATAAGGGGCGATATTCGAGACGGTCGTCTGCTCCAGTTACAGAAAACGCTCCCTCAGATTGGGATCCGGTTCAATCACGTTTCGTGCGAAACTCTACCTTCACTCTCTTTTAGTGTTTAATCACAGTTATTTCAAAGATACAGCAAGATATATTTGTAACTAAATATTAATAAAAGCTTAAGACACAATATAGTTAAAATTCTATTTCCTTCAATCGTACCTACGCCAGTTATGATGACGCAAACAAGTTTAGTGTACGAGCAGTAATAATTTCATTATTGATTTACTGCTGAGTAACTTCTTTGCAAATAATTTATCGTATTGTGGCAGGCATCGGTAAGAGACAGCAATAAGCGAATGACACATGGAAAACCTTTCAAAACCTGTACGACGAGACATCATCGAGATTCAAACAATAGACTCCGATGATTCAATTGGTTCTAAAAGCCTTTGTTGCTAGACAAAAGAAACATTGAAATTGAATGAAGATTTTAATTGGCAGTGAACAAGGTCGATTAGTTTAATAATGTGCTGTGATGAGAGCTATCTAGTAGATAATACAATAAGGCCGCGATTATATTTTATATTTCGGTGGAATAATTTACAATAGTTATCGGACTATATGCAGCGGAAAGAAACAAAGAAAATAAAATGACATGCATCAGCATGGTTCACTAGCGTACATACAATGTTACACTAATAGATTCTAAATTCAATAGTTCAATTAACCAATTAACAGGTTATTCTAAGATGATCAAGTAGGTACCATACAACGTACTGCACTAGAATCATATTTAAATATAGATTTGAATAATTAAACAATAATGATGATTGTTTTAAAAATATCCACCGTAGAATTGAGAATTAGGTCCTTCTTCCTCTTTACTTTCTATTTTATGTTATAACCAAAAACTAATAACGTGTAAATCATCTATAAAGTGGCAAGTTTGTATCAAAAATAACTAACATAAAAGTAAATGCAATTATTCGTTCACTATTAAACCGCTCATAAATAAATGTTACGAGGATTGCAAAACTCTCGCAACATGCCGTTCGGGAAATAAACTTATGGCATGCATAAATCCTAATGTTTAAATAGCCCTCTGTTATTAAGCTGTATTAATATCAGTTTCACTTGACATAGTATTCATATGTAGGTATCTTACAACAATTTCGTAAGATGTGTAACAATATTTTACATATTTTTAAATAAAATATATTACAAAACATCATGGTTGCGTGCGTGAGTAGAGATAATCTAGCTTAACCAATTGTGGATTATATTATTTAACTTTAAAGGAAAATTGCAGAATAATTTGTCATCTACGGTCACAAACAAACAATTTAAAAGGAATCAAATCTTCATCTTTTCATGCACATATAGTACAAATTGCAACTACAAAACTTATTTCAGATATTCTGATCAGTATATAGTTATTTTAACGAAGTTTTGTAGTTCAATCAGATTACCTTTTCTTATTAAACATTTTCACACATAATTATTATTCATTTGTAACTGTCTTCGTAGTTAATTAAAATGTAAATATCTAAGTACACAATTTATATACATTTAATTATTTTGTGAAAGTAATTACACGTTGTTTGGGAAAATAACATGATTATTATGGCAGTAACAAAGTGAATAATATTATAACACGAGTATATTATTATGTACTAAGTACCTTTATAAACTAAAACGGTAGTGTTGTGTGTCTAGACAACTTCACGACATCTCCGAAGAAAACAAGTGAAATAAGAATATTTTAAAGTTGAAAGGTTTAGAATGCTACGGATTGTAGTACAAATTCTTGCAATGTTAATTCTAGAGGCGTCAGGTGATACTAAAGTTCCATCTACCTATTTATTAAAATGTTTAGGCACTATAAGGAGAAAATGATTACATTTGTAACTCTCGTGTTAGGAAAAAACGCTGCACGAGCTAGCACAAAGCCGACGTTTGCGTTGTCACAGCAGTGGCAGATATTACAAAGGAAAACTAAAATTGTCTGTCTGTATGTATAAAAATCGTCATGTTTCCTCTGCTACGAATAAAGTACCTACTGATCAGTGAAGAGTAGGTACTTAATTCGTAGCAGAATTGTAGAAAAATAATATATTAAAAAGTTATTTTGAAAAGTAGAAATGTGTATAGAAAATTGTACGAGTATATTTACTCATTATTATGTAAACATTGTGTAAATAATATATATTATGATGGAAACTAATTGATTTTCCTAACAAGTTATTTACGATCATTTATTTAGGGAATAGACATAAAATAACTAAACTAAAACATTATTTGAAGACATAAAATAACTAAACTAAAACATTATTTGAAGATTCCATCAGGATAAGGTACAACAGGTACACAGTCGTAAAATAAAATTATCAGTAGAGTATTTGTCATAAAACGTAATTACCGGGTCCAAGAGAAACTAATTGCATTTGTGGTGGCAGGCACAGAGAAGTGCAAATTTCACACATTCACGATAAGCACTTAGTTGCTTTTCACGGTGTAAATGACTTCAGGTTAATAATTTTCAAGTCGTGATCTCGCATCAATTTATTTTACCGTTAATAGTTTGTCCTTATTTATAGGTATTATCTCGTGTATCGGCCGAGTTGGGTTTCGTAACACTGCAGTTACCATCATTTGCATACTCCGCGGCTGGTGTCGATACGATGCCGTCTTGTACTCGTAGATACCACTGACGTTTGCTGTACAATTTATAATTTACAAGAATCACGAGTACATCAGAGCAAATACAGACTGAATTACTCTGCGTGGGAGCTACATTTAGCGTAATTTAGTTATATTATCATGTTAGATACAATTACCAATTAAGTTCCTGACTTTTACGAGTAGTTTAAAGACTTACGTTAGGTCACGATTGATTTTTATTATTATAATTATCGGTTGCCTCAGCTTCTGTTTCAGATTGACTGTTGTTGCACAAGGCATCGTAATAAAAATACATTTAATACCTACGTTTAACAAAATAATACCTAAAATAAAACTCATTTTAACTCGGCCGCCTTTTGACCGTGGTGCACTGTAAAGTTTTCAAAACGTCGAGCGTTGAAAAAATATATTAAAAATAATAAAAGCTACGCCATGAAATTCAAAAATAGTTTAATTGCTTTGAAAAACCAAAGAAATTACAATTTATATCTATAAATATTATATATAATTTAGAATATAAATAAATTTAATAAAGAAACGAAACATTAATGCCCTTATATTATGGTATCCTCTACAAGTAGCACTTTAATTTAAAAATTATATTTTTTTAATATTATTTGAACGATTTTCATACTTATGTAGTAATAAGTAGGTACTTAGTCTAGATTGGTTTTCGATATCGGTATCGGGATGATCCAGATTCACAACGAATCCTTTCACCGCACAGCCTTGAGTGCAGAACTGACCATTACCGATGCACGTCGCTAATGTCCTAGCGATTAACATAGTAGATCTGTTCCAGAAGATTTAATGCAGTCAAACGTTTATAACCCGCCGCTATTGTAAAACCGTTCTCTATATTAGAGAGCGCCAAATGTTAAGACGGTCCCAGGCCGCGACGAAAAACACCGGACATTCTCGCCAATTAACCGTCGTCAAGTTAAGACTGAGACTCTAGCCGGGATGTGACTGACGAGCTGTTTTGCAATTTAAATCGAAGAACAAGATCGTTACTCAAGTGATTACGGCTTCTCTATAATTGGACACAAAACGTTTCTTCTTTCTTGTGTGTTTAGCTATCAGATAAATAAAACAAAATAAGAACTGAATTGCAGTGAAAGTATAATATTGCGTGATTCATTAGTTAATAGGTTGTAGGAATTTTTACGACACTAAGATTAATTTTAGCAAATTTTTAGTGAAAACTATTCTTTTTACTAAAATATTTGACAAAAGCTTTGGGTAGGTATACGTTTGTATATATTTACATAATAATGTAGCTACGTAAGTATGAGCCTTAGTGGCTTGAAAATGATAATGGTAAAAAATATTAGATGAATATTAAATTAATATTCCGTCAGTGGAGAAACCCTAAAAACAATTATAAGTATAAAGTTTTTAATTTCTTCCATTCGTTACCTACATAATTATGTTGATACAATGTTAACAACGGTTACTCAACATAAAGTATCGGCTTTCAGCTTTGTACTTCGGAGCACCTACCTATCCTTTAAATAAAAGCTACGAGGGGTTTAACTGAATGTTTCAAGGAACAATATTTTCTGAGATAAAATCCGTTTTATGTAAGTAAGAAAACAGTGTATGTAAGTGCTAAAATATGCGAATAAAAAAATACGCCACTCGGAAATTACAAGTATGTGAAAATGCCCCTTGTTCTCTAAAGATTGGACTAATGCTTCCTCCAATGATATTATAACTGTTCTTGCACTTTCCGCGTTTAATGGTTTCCTATGACCCTCAAATTCGTCGCGCATCAGTCCATCATGTAGGAGTCCTCCTATCATGCCCACACTGTGTTTTTATTTCGTACCATATATTTATTATGTAACTTGAAGTGTATTTAACCCTAGTAAATTAATTGATGAATTTTATAATTAAATGGTAATTGTTATTAGTCTGTGACAATTAAAAAGCCACTTTCTTAATGGATATGGCCAAATTACAATTCATAAGAAAAGATAAGTACAGCTTGTCTACGGTTACGACTTGCGGAAAAACCGGAATCTCGGTTTTAATTGAAGGGTTCATTCCTCACAGTCGTTTATCAAGGTAATTTGGGCCTGGTTTTAAGTGAAAACAATTTTTGTTTTATAACTTTCCTTTAAAGTGCTCCATATATTGACATTTAAATGATCAGAACCGTGTAACTTGCTCTGTATTTAGCCCGAAACGATTAAATAATATTGCATATTTTTTTTAAATATTGATCAAGTTTTCGGACATTTTAATAGCAGCAGTGCCAGAGTTCATTTTTAATCCTGCAGTTAGACACAATTTTGACAAAATAGAGTTAAACATGTATGCAAAACCACCATGTTAGTAAACTCTAGGATTTACATTTCTAACTCAGCTTGACGTAAGTTCGTAGCCAGTTTAAACTGGCTACGAACTTACGAACTCACTAACCCCCCTTAATTGTATTCTTGTATCCTCATTGTATACCTATTTCGTATCAATCGTATGTAAACGAAAGGTCCTAAGATGTGTGTATTAAACTAAGGTATTAAATATGTTTTAGAAATTATCGAACGATTTACCATAATAATGTACCTACTCTCACTTAACTGGCAATCGCAACGGATGTGCTATGCACGTCCGTGCCGGGTCGCAGGCACGGCGTACATCGCACATGCGCTGTGCTAACTGCACGTAACCTGCACGCCACACTTGAGAAATGCATAACCATTGATCAATATTGATATTTCATATGCAAAGATAAGGACAAATTGTATGATGTTCAGCTGTGGTTCAACCTTTCGATTTCTAGTTTTAATTGCTAGACTCTATCTACGTTACTTCTCAATAAAATATCTTGTCTATACAGGTAACTACTATGAATTAATTAGTGCTCTTCTACTTATATCATCACAAAGATTCCCTATTTGTAACCGTTTTTTATGTCTATTATACTTAACCTACTCTTTTTTACGTACTGGAAGAATTTTAGTTTTTGCCATTTTCATGAATAAAAAGTTAGTAAAACTAAACTAACCATTCTTAAGCCCTAAAAGGCGTTAGAATAATAATTCACAGTATACAAAATTCAATATTCAAAGGTAGATAGCGTTTGAGTTAAGCAGCTATTATATGGTCAAGCAGCTATTCATATTTTATTGGAACGAAACTCCTTATTTCAATGCAATTTCAATGCTGAAATCACGAGCAGCCAGTAGGTAAGACCTCAGACTAAGTAAATATGAAGTGAGCGTGTCGATGACAGGTATTCACCTTTTAATTTATTTAATGCCAGTATATATAGATGTGTTTTCATTAGCGGTTTGTTTTTGTTTGTAATGTAAATTATATATGTATAAATAAATAAATGTTGTAGGACATTGCACACACCGCAATCTAGCCCGAAATTTAGTACCCTATCTATGGGAACCTACTATAGACAACGGATATACACTACATATGGTATGTTCGTATGAGGTATTAAAAAAAACTATGATGATGGAACTTGAAAGAACTTTCAATTTAGTGTTCACTTAACAACATCTAATGCTGTCATACAAACATAAATAGTATTGTATCACCGTTCCGCCTATAATCTCTATTTGAACCAACGGGAGCTTGTAATTGTTATTTATGCAGTTAGATTGACACCTGCAACCCGTTAGTGTAGGTACATTTTGCGCCGGCCCATGATTCGGTTGTACTAATGCCGATGCACATTTGTGATAAATTAGACACGGTTAGCTCGAGAACTAATCTTTGAGCTCACTACAGCAATCAGGTTTGCGAAACTCGGCCCGTTTCCTCGTAAATCGTTAATGGAATACACCTTAGAGAAACGATCGCATAAAACTATGTATTCTATGTAACATCTTGAATTACCTTTAATAAATTTAAATTTAAATTAGTACCTTGTGACATAATTATCTCAGAAATTATAAACGTTGATGATTTATGATCATTATACGGATATGTTTCGTGGATAATTGTTAAAATTATCATTCCCAGTAATAAATTTGTGTTTCAAAACAAGTTGTTAAATTTTCAATCGACATATAAATATCATTTACCTACATCATATATAATTTATTTGTACTTATATTTCGCTATTGGTCAGGGGCGTCTCTAGCGGGTGTGCAGGGTGTGCACAGCACACGGGCGCGCCCACACCCAGCCCCCGTATCAGAATCGCATTTCGGAAACTATGAGGTTTATTTTATTTCATATTTATTTTTAAAGATTCTATTATGGTCTACGTTATAGAGCAAGAGCCCGTGAACCCCAGACCTTCGTTATTTTATAAAAGCTGAAAGTTTGTCAGGGCATGCTCCTATACACAGGTAAGAACCTTATAGTAATAATAACACCCGGGTGTTCATGAAATTATAATTCTACTTACGTTATAGTATAAAAGCTGATTTTTATATATAATACTTGGGTAATAAGTAGATGATGTTTCCTCATGTGCCAGACATTTTTGACAGTTCCAATCCCTTGCCAGACAAAGGAAAGTCTGTACCTGCCAAAGCCACTACAAGCCAAACTTCATAATAGTCCAGCGTTCTTACCTGTGTATAGGAGCATGCCCTGACAAACTTTCAGCTTTTATAAAATAACGAAGGTCTGGGGTTCACGGGCTCTTAGTCTATTAGGTAGGTAGGTATGAGATGGTAATCCGAATTAGTATATTAGGGCTAAATGTGGCATCGCTATTTACTCAAAGGCGCGTGTCGGGAGGGTGATTCTTTGACCGGAATATTTTTTTTCTTATTTTTATGGAAAAATATAAAACCCTGTGCCAGAGCAAATCTTTTGTACTTTATTAATTACTTGATTAATATAATAGAAAATGGTAAAAGAGGCACCACTGTAAAGCGAATATTTTAGGAGAAATATCAAATTTTTAAAAGATGACTCTTGAAGATAATGACAACGTGTCGATGTTAATGATTGAGTGGCGAGGAAAAATGAAGCCTGTTACGATTAATGATTTTGCGTAAATATCAAGGTATGAAAATAGCATATTTTATAAGAATTACATAAAACAAGTAAATTAAGAATCATTTCTTCATATCAAAATACAATTACGTAAAGAATTAAATAATATTTAGATTTATAAACAGAAACGTGTGTATGGGGCCCACTGGGTGTGAATGGGGCCCACTAAGATCGTTGGGCCCAAGCCAACCTCATCTGCTAGCTTGGTGCACCTGCTGAAGAACGGACGAGGCTCTGGCGCAGACTTTCCCTTCGGGGTCGGGAGGTCAGAACTCAGACGGCAGTCGCTCCCGTAAAAGTCGAAACTCGCCAAATCTTTTATGGGAGTTCAAAAAATGATTGCCACACGGATATGGCGCCGCCGTATAACGGCGCACAGGAGCTTCGCCCGACTCCTGTGGTAAGTGGACGAGGGCTACCGGGCGGGTACGGCCAAAGACGCGAGCCCCGAAATACAAGGTGAAACTCGGCTTCGCAACCTTTGATTAAAACAAAAAACTAAAGATACGGTACCTAGTCTCGGAAAATGAGACAATAAAACTGCGTCTAGCTGACGCACTAGCCTCAGTCGTATGTCGAACCGTTGCCGCGTGAGCACGTGCTGTCACACTGCGATTATCTTTTTGACATCCATAAGAATGCCTTTTTGCTTATTTACAAAGCCTGAATCATTCTTATAGACAAATGTTTTTAAAAATACAAAAAATTTATGAAAATGAATGTAGGTGTTTCTAGCTCATTTTTCGAATACGCAATGTTAGAATATACCGTATCTACCTATTTTTCTTTTCATCTAAGTTCGCAACGTGGAACATTCTCACGCTAACCGGACGCGCGAGGGAGCTGGCCGACGTACTCTTCAGGCGGAAGGCAACAAACTGATCTACACGGGTGAACCTGGTGGAGAGAACGGGGTGGCTGTGGTGCTCGCTGAGGGATTGCATGGCGATATCTTGGAGGTGAATCGCTTTAGCGATCGACTTATGTGCGTGAAGGTGCTTATTGGGGGGGTTCCTACTTACGTCGTAAGTACTTACGCGCCACAAGTCGGTTGTAGCGACGCTGATAAGAGGTGGTTTTGGGATAAACTCGGCGAGGTCCTTGGGGCTATCTCGTTGTCACAGGGAATCGTTTTGGGTGGTGATCTGAAAGGTCATGTGTAGGGCTTGCATTATCCGTTAACTTTTGGATATCCGGATAATCCGGATATTGAAATTTCATTATCCGGATATCCGGATAATTCGGATAATTTTTGAAACTTAATAAAATTAAGAAAAAAACTTTACTACAAAGTTTTAATTAATAAAAACAAAGGCTTTTAATAGATATATACGCATATTATTATTTATTTTCTTACCTTGACGTTTCAACCACGCGACCCTCGCGACCAAGACCATTGTAACATGGTTTAAACGTCGACGTAAGAAAAAAAATAATAATACGCGATTAAGACCCGAGAAAATGTAACTATGTTAACTAATCGTGTGAATTTACAAAGTTTATATACGCATACATCGATAGTTGAGAGATCTCGGTCGGCAATTTTGATTTTTATTTCGTATTAAGCTGTTGAAGCATTTGCTGAAACTCTCGAAAAATAAATGTTTTCCTCTGCGGTAGCCGCTGTATCGAAGCTGCTGAAGCTTCTCTCGAGAACTCAGTATGATTTTTATAGGCACCCTCAATATTACATAAATCTTAAAAATATTATTGTTATTCTTTAAGAATATCTGAAGTGCAGCAAATGTTTGCAGGATTTATTGAATATGAGCATATGCTTCTGCTTAGGATCGTCAAAAGGAAGTCGATACAATGATCCTTACATAATGTGTGTTATAGCTTTTTGGGTGAGAAAATTAATCATGCTAAAGAATTTTGGAGCACAAGCAATAGTAGAAAAAAGTAATTCGAAACTTCTAAATCTGTGAGACCATTGGTGACAATTTACACTATTCATTAATTTACATTCACGTTGACCTATTCTTGAGATCTATTTTTTACTAGCCAGCCAGCAACTAGGTTGTAAGAAATTCTGTATCTATTTGACAATAGTTTTGGGTACTTCTATCGGTTCAACCGTTTTTAGTCGGAAAGTCAATAAGATGTTGTCTTTGTACCACTAAGAACACTGCTATTTTTCAACTGGGTTCTTAATCCAGGACTCTTAGTTGAATTTTGTCTTTTCCGGACAGGTATAAACGTAAAAATTACGAGAAAGCGTTTGATCGCGTCAAACATGATATCCTGTTGCAGCGCTTGATCTACGTTGGTTTGGATGGCAAAGACATACTAAGATTCATTAAGACCTTGTATTGGAACCAAAGGGCTGCGGTCCGAGTCAATGACTCATAAACAGAACTATTGAAAATACGGCGTGGAGTCAGACAGGGCTGCATCTTATCTCCCCTGTTGTTCAATTTGTACTCGGATGCGATAATATCGAAAGCGCTAGAAGAATATGAGATCGATGTTAAAGAAAACAGAAAAATCGTGAACAATTTAAGATATTATGCCGATGATACTGCACTTGTAGCCTCATCAGAGCTGGACCTGCAGATATTATTAGACAGAGTCAATGAGTACAGGTTGAAAGCAGGGTTAAGTATGAACGTGTCTGAGACTAAATTTCTGGTAGTATCAAGGAACTACTTCAATCCCAGAATCACTGTCGCAGGTTCAGATACAGTGTGGATTCCAATGGTTAAATTAGAGGTATTTATACTTTTGCATGGGTTAATAAAAAATGGGATAGCGAAAAAGAAATTCGTACTCGGATTGGAATTGCCCAAGCCACCCAGTCAGTTATGCAGTCGCCAACTATCCATAAAGCTCAGAGTTAGAATACGCCAGTGTTATGTGTGGCCAGTAGTAATCTACGGTAGTGAAGCCTGGACTGCGAAAGTCAATACACAAGGGTTCCTCGAAGCTTTCGAGATGTTGTGCTACCGTAGAATGCTACGTATTAGCTGGACACAGAAAGTCTCCAACGTGCGGGTACTCCAACGCGTCGGCAAGAGACGCGAGTGGCATACTTGGGTCAAGTTTTGCGACACGAGAAATACGAGCTTCGCCAAATAATAATGATGGGCAAAGTCGCAGGCAAGAGACCCGTTAGACGAAGAAAGAAGTCGTGGTTGAGAAACATCCGAGAGTGGCCAAACATTTCCAGCGTGAAACAACTTTTTCGCTTGGCACAAACCGGAACAAGTTCGCTGAGCTGACGGACAACCTCCAGAGGTGGATTGGCACCAGAAGAAAAAAAATAATGGATATAAAATATTAAGGTGGATTTTCGAAAGAAATGGATACACGACACCGATAAAATAACTAAAAACTAAAATACTAATGAATTGCAATGATTGTCAACTTTGGATAATTCTTGCATTGTCTGTGATTAAGCCAGCGAGCGAAGCGTCTCTGCTTCAAGTCTGGCAATATTTGTTTTCTGTTACAGTTTTTAATCGACATTGATGAAACTTGATATACAGGTTTTCAAAGATTATTTTTATTTATAAGGTATTTTATTTATACCTACCTTCAAATTAGTCCCAGAAAAATATGATGAAGATCTAATTAGCATCTTCGGAATGATGAACAGGATAGCTCATCCAAATACAATAGATTGCTCACTTATCAACTTCTACCTCTAGAGTCTAGAATAAATCCTTTATCCACAAGTACAACATGGTACTACATAGAAGGCGCTCCTGGTACTACTTTTTCATCACAAACTCTTCATATTTTCATCTTCTATCACTTGTTTTTTAAGGTGTCTATGTAAAACCTATGTAGGTACTCCTAATAAAGTGCTCGCGAGGTCTACTGTGCGCAGAACTACCAGTTTGTATTTGTTTGTACGTGCAAAGTAATTATCCGAAAAATCCGAATTATCCGGATAAAAAAGTCAACTAAATCCGGATATTAATTTCGACGGATATCCGGATAATAGGGATATCCGTTATCCGGATTGCAAGCCCTAGTCATGTGGGTGAAATGAGGATGGAATTTGAACATACAGACACACACACACACAAAAATACAAATCTTTCCTCTTTATAATATTAGTGTAGATGTAGATACAGTCAGGGGCGTCTCTGGCGGGTGGTCTCTAGCAGGTGGTTTTGGGATAAACTCGGCGAGGTCCTTGGGGTTATCTCGTTGTCACAGGGAATCGTTTTGGGTGGTGATCTGAAAGGTCATGTGGGTGAAATGAGGATGGAATTTGAACGTGTTCATGGATGCTACGGATATGGCGGTCGGAATGGGAAAGGGGAAAAAAACCCTACGTACGTGTGCCACTGCCGACCTGGAACTCGTGAACATGCCGTCGCTTTAATAACCTTTTATTTTGTACCTTGGTATTAATTAATGGTAAAATAAATGACTTCATATTCAAGACAAATTCAATACCTTTCTAGGACCTTTTGAATTATTCAATTCGGACATTTCATTCAAAAGATATCGGTGTATGTAGGTACCTATTGTTTCCCGACATATTTTTTCAACTTCACAATAAAATAATATTAGGGGTACCTACGTCAAGTTAGTACCTACTGCTGTTTGTACCTTTATTACTATATTTTTTTTTTTTTTTTTTCCGATGACAACAAATAAATTATCGCCACTTTCAATGATGTAGCGGTTAAACCTATTATAATTAAACTTAAACTATAAACATCTATAAACGCACACAAACAAATAACAAAATAAAACAAGTTAAAAACTACATTAAAAGTAACTTATCTATTATTATTATTATTTTTTCTATTTTTTTTTTCTACTGATTTTTTTTTTACTACTAATTTTTTTTTTTTATATTTTTATTTATCCATTTTTTTTTTTTTTTTTTTTTCCCCTTTATTCTTTTTTTATTACTATATTGGAATCACTCTTAACTCTTACTAGAGGGCGCCAAGGAGATTGCACACGGGCGCTACATGACCTAGAGACGCCCCTGCTTTTGGTAAATTCAAACTTAGAAAAAAATACACACTTTTTTTCAATTAACAAGTCTAGGTTACTAGCTACTGAGCTTGTACTGTGGGTACCGAAGTACAGTACTTTTTTTCAATCCATACATTATGATGATACACATAAAATACCCAGAACCAGAAAAAAACATTTATAGTGAGCATAAATACTGGTTCTTTCAAGAATCGAACCCGCAACTTTTTGCGTCGGAGCCGACGAGAGGTTTACCGACGCGCCACAGAGTCCGATGTTACACAAAATGGCCTATATTTGTGTCTACTCTTGGGCTTGTAGAAAGATACCTAGGTACCTAAATCTTCGGTACAACCTTCCCTTAGTTTCAATAAACCATGCCCCTATACTTTTGTAATGAACTTTAATTAGAACCCAGTCAGGTTTTTAATCTGATATATCTATACGTATCCACCTACCTTCATTTCGCATCTTATAAAACGGTTCGACATTGTTTTTTAGATAAGTTAGTTTCACTTGTGATTAATTTGTAGAACAATGACAAAGATTGAGCGTGGCAGCGAACCAGCTCTCGTTTTTAACATACCTATTAATCATGCTCTGATGACGACTCGCAACGCCACGTGAAAATATAAGTAGTGATAAAATCTACACAAGTTTTTATTGACAAATTATAAACGCCTAAAAAAAGACTTTAAAGTCTTTAAAAAGTTGAACCTACTTAATTATTAACAGGAACTTGAAGAGAAACGGAGCCCGTATTCTACAATTAAAATGACTCAAGTATGTCTAAACAGAGTTCAACAATCATAGGTAATTTTGCTCATTCACAAAGTTCACATAATTTTTTGAACCATTTTAAAAAGAAAATTTAATAGAGCTGAGACTGTGGCTGAGACATACTTGAAATATCGTAATTGTAGGTACAATGAGTCCAGAATAAACATTTCAAATTCGTAAATAAAAATCATTCTACTAAATTGTCATATTATATTAAAATTACTAACATTTGGATACACACCTAGTTATTTATATAAACGTTATGTTTAGGTTACACAGGCCATCTCATTAGAAAATCCAAACATTGCTCTCTTGACCTGGCAATTGAACTGAAGACTTTCTCAAGCGTCGGAGTGCCTTTATTGAAAAAAATCCTCGTCGCAATATAGAAACAAGACTATCAAAGGAGATTTGATTTCTCTTTTAAATTGATTAGGTTTGAGTAGGTGCTTGATATTGGAGAATGAAGTATGCGGTTATTGGTAAGCAAATAGTCAAAAAAAATTTACAAAGTCAGCGCAACTAAAAGTTGTTTTTAAAATTAATAAAAACAATGTGTATGGATGGGCGTATGGCATAAGACCATTTAAACATATTTTTAGCTCAATCAATTTTAAAATAATTTATGGAAAATCAAACATTGGACTCTATTTCTACAAAAAGTAGATTGCGATCATGTTGGCGCCACCAAAATACGCACTGGTTGGCGCACTTTGATAGTTTTTGATATTTTGACAGTTTTTAATCACAGATAAGGGCTTAAAAACAAGTTTAGGAATCATTATGTATGCAAACCTGCCTAAAACTAAGTATACTCAATTTATTACTTCTATTATGCTTCATTTAGGTACTTTGTTAAGTTATTTTTTATGATTTATTAGAAACTAGTATAATATAATAGTCCAGTTACTTGCAAATAGCACATAGATACCAAAAAAAACGCCAACGCGAGTTAAACTCACGCGCCAAGGGTTCCGTACATATCCATTATGTCCCCATAGTAAAAAACATCACGTTTCTTATATGGGAGCCCCACTTAAATATTTATTTTATTCCGTTTTTAGCGGCAACAGAAATACATCATCTGTGGAAATTTCAGCTGTCTAGCTATCACGGTTCATGAGATACAGCCTGGTGACAGACAGACGGACAATGGAATCTTAGTAAAATGGTTCCGGTTATACCAATTGGATACGGAACCCTAAAAAAAATAAAAAGTACGATGACACGTTCTACGCAAATAAAGTGATTGAAAATACTTGCGGCAAAATAAGTTAATAAAGACCTCGAGAAATAAACATTGAAAATAAATAAGCGCAGACTCAAAACACAATAGACTATTTGGAACCAATCAATAAACGGAAAATCGATCTTATTTGCTTTCATATGAGAAAGAACACAAGACAAGAATGTAAGATATTTTAATTCAACGTTGACGCCATTTCATCCATGGGAATTTTATTTGGCATCATTTGCATATTTTGAGAGAAAGTACCTATCTGCCTACACGTGTTATATTACATTTGTCTATATATAGCAGAGTGAATCTCACTTTATGTTTACTAGTTTGGTGATTATAATTTTATAAATAGAGAAGTGTATATGGGCTTGTTTAGTGCAGAAGTCCTGACTGATTCACTGACTGACTGACCTATATTTATCAAAGCGCTGTCCAAACCACTGGTTCTAAAGACACGAAATTAGGATTGGGGTGTGTTCGCATATGCGTGGCTCTAATACTTCATGCATATCCTATAGCATGCAGGTAAACTTGGTAAGCTAACGCGCGAGCTGCTGCCTAACCAGTACATAGTTACTCGTACACCAGAAACTATATGTTGTTTTTTTAATTTTTTAATTACGATCAGACGTATCGGTTCTTTGTATTTGAGTTCTTTTTTCAGGAAGATGTGTCCAATCATAGTCTACAATTAAAAAACGAAGTGTAGGCTCGCTTTCATGCTCCAGGAGCATGTCTTGCTAGCTGTCATGTAATACTTAAGGGGAAAGTCTACTCATTTCTCCATGCAAACTTTACAAACGTCTACTGTTTTCTCCCTGGATAAAAACAAGAAAAAATATGTTTATACCATCAATCCTATATCAGCTATGACCATGACCTTACGTTTGACTTTTTTCATATTCTAATTTCATTTCTAAATTTTATTTCTTTTCTAATTAGTAAATTTAAAAAAAAAACATAAGTTAGGGTAAGTTAGGTCATGGCAGATATAGGTTTTATGGCATAAACATATTCGCTCTAATGTCTTTATCTAGAGAGGAAACTGTCGACTACGTTTGTATGGAGAAAGAGTAGGTAGACTTCCCTCTTAATAAGATACCACTGGTACATGGGAGTTATTAGTACGTTACGTTCAAACGGTGCTATTTACTGCAATGAAGCTACTCGGCAGGCTGAGCTGGTACTGTGTAAACAAGCTATAAAATATTGCCATATGTACTTTACCGATTCGGAATGTATAGTATGGTAGGTATCCCTTGAATCCCAAGATTAATGCAAGACAACAGCATAATAATTACGATCAAGGACTTTTTAATCGTAGTAGTTATCCATTTTCAGTAGTATCAAGTAATACAACACTGTCACTGGTTGGACATTAGGTACATATCACTTTGTGTGTTTTTATCTATTCGAGTTTGGATTATACAACGGTATTATTCCATTAATCTACGTATTCTATTTAATTATGATTTGAAGAATGCATAATCAAATAGTTGTTAAATTGCATCGTATCGATACAATTTTTATATAAGTACCTACTTCTATTATCATGTAGGGGGAATCCGCAATGAAACGGACGTGTTTTGAAACGGACACTATCGACAGGTATCTCAAGTTTTTGATCGAAAATATTTTAAGATTTTTTAGGTGTTGGCACCATTGATGACTCTATGGTCATCAATGGTACCAATAAGGGTCTATGGTCACAGGCCCACAGGACTATGGTTATCAATGGTGCCAACACCCAAAAAACATAAAATATTTTCAACAAGTGTCCGTTTCAAAACACGTCCGTTTCATTGCGGATTCCCCCTACCTAAAATTATATTCTTTTATTCAAATACAAAAACCAATCCATGGTATTATAATGAAATTCCACTATATAAATATCCTTAAACACAGAACACGCGTAAAACATAAAATAGTAATACAGCTATTTTGAATGTATGAATACGGCTCTTTCAAACAAAAGTAGTAGATACATAACCAGTATCACGCCATATTAAACAGGATTTCTATAATATAATCCGCCTAATTGACACGGAAAAACGCCAATGACAAAACAAGGCTTCACGTGCAAAAAGATAAATTTTAAATCATGCTGTTATTGGTATGGCACGAGTTTAGCTCTTAGGTACATATTTAGAGGACATTCGAATGACAATTGGATTTCCGGTTGCCACAAAATTGGGACAACCTATGCAATTTATTTTTTATTAAGACGACGCCATCGCCACGACAAGGCGCGGGCGTCGCGAAATTCCTTTATGAGTATCGCCATTTCTGTTATTCATTTTGTTAAAGAAATTTCCGACGCTACGGCGTCGCGTTTCCGTCGCGGAAAAATCTCTTTTCTAGTCGATGTAACGAACTTACAGATTAGAAAAGAAATAAATCAATGTCACTCATCTCATATCGTTTGTTACATATATAAAAAGCAGATACCTCTATAATATCATATTAACCCTCTGTGGCGTTTCGGTGAATACTCGGCTGTAACGCAAAGGATTGCTGGTTCGTTTCCCGCCGGGAACAGATATTTTATGCTGCCCTAAAACGTTTTGGGTGTTTTTATACGTATCAAATGTATTTATTTAAAAAAAAACATAATATGTAGTGTAGCCGTTATGTCAAGCATCCACAGAACAAGCTTAGTAGCTTAGTTCGGGGCTAGATGGCGCTGTGTGAGTGAGCGCTAGTGAAAAATAATTGAATATAAATTCTTTATCTGTGTTTTTTGTGCCCCATATTATCATAATTATTTTATTGTTTATATTGGTTACCACTACTAAGTATGTTTTAGTAAGTTACTACACTTGTACCTACTCTGTAGGAACATTTTTTAGTTATCTAAACGCAATAATTAACTTGGAAATTATTTGAAGCGCGTTGAAGTCTTTTATACTAGTGCAAACTCAAATAGAGCGGGGCACTGCACGGCACTCTGCATACTGTAAACTGAAAGAAAATGCCGTAGAAATATGAATTTTTTTTGTAAAAATGTTGTTTTAACAATCCTGAATTCATAATATTGCTGTTATTATTGAACTACCGAGGCAGTGACCATCCAAGGAATTTAAGTACTTAAGTAAGTGTCAGAAGTCAGAGTATGCGTGTGTTTGCCACAAAAATAATATTCTGTTACCTTATTTGTTTCATGCAATTTGTCAGTAGTCTGCTGTGCCCACATTGTGTATTAAAAAAAAGCGTAGGAGCAAATATATATATCTTTTATTGTCAGTAAGAAGCTTTTCACATAATTAGGTAAGCAGCTATTGAAATAGGTATGCAAGATATTTCTCGTTTTGATGTCGATGGTTTACATTTGTAAGAGTGAGCATTTACATTACACTTATTAAAATAATACCTGGAAATAGTCTGTAAGTGAAGGTGGTTCCGTATCAGTAGATGTCCGGCAAACCTTCGATATTTCCGAACATAGTTGAATCACCCGCGTGGCCGCCGTAGAGGGGAGGCGGGGGGAGGAGCTGGGCAGCGTGTGAACGTGCGCCAGCGCACCGCCGCGCCGCGCCAGCCAGCCTGCGAGGTCGCTCTCTGTCTTTTTACTCGCTTTAACTCTTGACATTCGAACTTAATGGAGTTACTGTATTGAAATTTAAGCAGAACAACTACCGACGTAATGGAATAAAATTAGGTTATCGTAACAAGAAAACAGTCTTCGAGTGGCCATCTTTAAGCTCTCGGCGCGAACGGTCCAATCGGAATTCGAAACATTTAACATTGATCGTACGTTTCAAAAGGCTACTTGTCTCGCTCTGTAACCGGCGGCGGTGCATTGGTACGAATAGAATAGATATAGAAATGTGAGTCTATCGACGAATACTCATTGTTCTTGATCGTAATGGAACAAAATAAAGACAGACAGCGGTTTTCGTGACTGTGAGACAAAACTACTGATGTGAACGAGTGTGAGCGAGAAATAAAATAAGGTGTAAAGGGTCGATGCCCGCACGAAGGAACTTAAAATTGGATTTTCTTAAGAATTTTACTACATTTAGGACATGTCTATTATAATCACGTATATCTCAGAAACTTGTAGGTGCAATTCGGAGAAGTAACGTATCTTTGTCTCATTATTACATTAGAGGCAAATTTATAAACAATTTATTAACTCGTACAACAGTTAATTATTCATTTTTATGACTATTACCAATATGACTAAAGCAACTAGAAAGACTTATAACCAGTATAAACCTCAAGCAGTATTTTTTTATTTCATTATTTTAATTACTTATCTGGTGACTCAACAGTATACACAACTATTGCTAAATATTTTATTGTCTAGTCAATAAAAATACCTATCATTTTTTTTTTAATGTGCACACAATAAATACCCTAATTATGATTTTTCGCCATTTTCAGTAAACAATGTTTAGCTGTAGTCTCTTTAAAATGTTTACTACGAGTCTACGATATAGTGCAAGTGTAGCGTAGAGCGTAGCGTAGTCTCGGTATCCTGGTTCCTAAATAGTGTGTATATCGCGCGGGTAGCGGGACACGCGGAGCGGGTCCGAGCCGCGGGCACCGTTACGCCGGCGTCCTTGGCTGAGTTCTTTCTTGCGCGGGCGCAGCAGGTCTCTCTGAACTCGTTCCGCGCCGTTTGCTAGTACTTGTCGGTACTGACTGCGCACGTGTGCCTCCTGCATTAGTAAATTTCTCTATGTGTGCGCGACCGAGCTCCTACTAACTCGGCTTACTTTGTGTGCGACATAACATTACACATGTGAGTGTGGATTGGATTAGTCAACTATTATGTATTCTGTGGATTAGTTCTAACGGATATTACAGAAGTTCAACTAATCTTACGAATTCAGGATAATTACCTAATCCGTCTCGGAACTAGGGCATCCACTAGGCCCACATAACTAGGCTGGGTTTTAATGATACTTCAAGTTAATATAAAACAATGTGATTTTGTAATTAACTAATTATAGAAAACGATATATTTTTCACTAAGGTTAGTGTTCGACGTTTGACCCTTTGGTGGTGGTAAGGTTAAGGTCTAATTATGTAATAAATGTCGTGGCTTGGAACAATCACCGGTCTAAATCCATGGTATGACCAAGTGTTCCGGATACGTATATGCCGGTGTAGCTACTACAAAAGACGGATGAGAACTCGTTCCACTATCATCTTCCTGTCTTCTCTTGTCCCAATAACATCTAAGGCTACGGAAATCAAATGCTCATTTAAAAAGTATAAATGAATTAAAAATGTGTTTATTTTGTATACTGTGTTTACAGAAACGGATATAAAGAACCTAAATATGAAAAGCGGAATAATAAGAACTTCGAATTTCCTTATAGTACTTTTAGAATCTCTACTCAAAATAGCAGTTCAATTTAAATCATTTTCAGTGTGTAAAGATCTTCTAGGAATAATAAGTATTTGATTATCAATCTAACTCGTGCTTTTGTTACGTCATGTAACATTTATCTATAAATTGAGTTTGCGACCTTGCGCAATATAAGTTGAACAATGACATTCATTATTACTTGTTCATTTCGGTGAATATCGTGTACCTACAGTGTATTTGCTACACGTATTTACAAACGTAGTACCTACTGATAAAGATACAATTATTATTATTCAAGGTAGAATTAGGTGTAGGTACATTATTTTGCTAAGGCAGCAATCAGAATAAAATCGGTATGAAGTATTATGCAGGTATTTTTACATTAATTTAGCAGCTGCGAGAATGACAAGTAGCAGATCAAGTGGCAAGTGGAATTTAGAAGCTATAAAAGTTGAAAACTCCCATAAAACTGGTGGGAGCGTAAAATTATGTTACGCTTAGTTTCAACTTTATCAGTTATTATAATTATCTACTAGCACAAGTATAACTACTAGGAACCACCTCAGGCTTTGCACGGATATTTATTTAAGGTAGGCATAGGTATACCTTTTAAAAGAGTTGCTTGGGTTAGGGTTACGAGACAATACTACAGTAACTTTTAAAAGGAAGCCTTCAATAATGGAAAACTCGGATCGCACGCTGGGTGCCCGTTGCGTGTCTCGCACTGAACCCGTTTGCAAACCGCTAGTGCGATATGGCCCATTTATGTTACCCGGTGCGGTATGTGGTATTCGTAGCACAGTTGGTAGCACCTGCTACGGAGTAGAGCAGTGCATGGTTTGAAATGCGACCGGAAACATTACCATTTTAACAGTATTTTTCAAATCTACCCTTCATGGGTCGACATAACTTTTCATAAACTAACCAATATTTAATTGCGAAATCGAATTCACTAAGGTCAACGCACAGTTACAGAGCCCTCGGTCCATTTCCAAACCCAACATTAACAATTATTATTAGAGTATTTAATTGCATTTTGTTTTTATTTTTATAGCGCGCACTAAAAAGCTTTTAATGCGATGATGTTAATACAGCGGAGTTAAGCGGAGTCGGTGGTTGAGCAAGCGGACAAGGACGCGCGCGGCCACGTTGCCGCTGGTTGTTGCAATCGTTCACGAATGCGAGCTTTAACCACTTATTGGAGCATTCTGCTGATACAATCTAATATGCACTTTATTATGCCAACTGCATGATGTGTCTGCGTATTAAACTGATTTGATTAAAATGATATGGAATGTGTGTTAAATTTCTCCAACATAAAAATACTAAAGTAACGCCTACTCGCCTACCCTGTTAATCATTTTCTTTGTTGTTTTGGTCGCTGTTCGCCAGCCACCATTTACTGATCTCTTCCAAGTTCTGACACGTAAGCCGGTACAGCCACTAAGGATGACAAATTAGCCTCTAGTCTCTACTGTTATATACAGACCACATCGTTACTCACCATCTAGTGCGCTTTTGGTCAAACATTTCAGAACTAATAATTTTAAAATTATCACACCTTTTCGCAGAAACTGCCAAAACGATTTTGAAAAAAAAATGTGTCATTCCAGGGCATGTTCTTGCCTTAGTAGTATATACCATGCTTAGATTAGATAAGACAACAACTTGAAAAAAAACAGTTGGTAAACAAAATCATTTTTATTGATTCCAGTGATTCTATAAATAGATATGTAAGGGAATATGATAAAGTAAGTTGGACCGAACATGCCTCACCTAACTATCGCACCATGAATCAGATTCATGTAAGAATACGAACCACAAGCACCAAACAGCGTAGTACACGGCATATACGTACACTATTCGTTACGCCTGTAGTGGTGCACGTAGATGTGTGAGTCACCAACACACGCGTACGAGAGGTTCAACGTACCAGTCACCACTACGCGAGTTCCTTGTTCCACTTTACCACTGACACTATATTATTATTGTTCCAATGAAGTTTCCGAGTAAAGTTGTTTTTTTTATAAGTTTGTGTCCTTATTTTTATAGTTGACCAAGACGTTTAGCTCATGCCGCCGAACCAATGCTATGCGGATATTCATAAAAAACTTAAGTAAATCTATAAAGTGTATCAGTGTACGTTACAGTAGTTTATATTATAATTCTGTATATACCAGGATATACTTATGACAAAGTTTTGCAGTAACAAGGACAAATAATATCTGTATAAGTAGGTAGGTAATTAAGTGTAGATTTTACGTTGAGTTTGACGTAAAGTTAGTATCTAACTAATAATATTGAAATGTGCTAAGTGGATATATATTGGCATGCCCTAGGATTCAACGAAGTACGACTAATAAATAAATGTATATTACTAAAATTTATATAAATGAGAAAGTTTGGGTGTACCTATGTGTGTTTGTTACTGCTGTAGACGGAACAACACAGAGGCTATTTATATCCCGATATTCTCACGGGATCGGAACTAACGCGAGTGAAACTATGGGACGCTGCTAGTATTTTTAAATTATGGTAGATATATGCAAATGTTGTATAATTTAAAACTTACCTAGTCAACTCCTAGATCCTCAATGACTCATGACAAATACAGAATCAAATTAAAAATCGAAACTTATAATTTTGCAATTTGACCTCTTTTAAGACAGAGCCTTTAAAGTTAAACTTTTAAGTGCGGTAATATTTCCTTGAATTCTCGTTGAGCTCGTTGTTAAAACAAAATTATTGCTGATCGTTATTATTAATATGAAATGTCAGTTATCAAGAAACAACAAAAGATTCTTGAGGTACAATAACTAAGTTCTAACAAAAGACTGGACCAAAATATTAGTTAACTTTTGATTGATATATTTGAATGCACTAAAACAATGCTATTCTAGTACAAAAGACTTCAACGCGCGCGGTACGATCTCCTCTACAGTAACAAATGCAAGTGGTTTCGTTTTAAATGCATTTTGTTTCAATACCATCGACCCGACCCGGCTTCGCACGGTGTATATTTTATACATGTAAACCTTCATCTGGAATCACTCTATTAAAATACACCGCAACAAAATCCGTTGCGTAGTTTTAAAGAACTACGCATAATTAGGGACAGACAGCGGGAAGCGTCTTTGTTTTATACTATGTCGGTAGTGATTATTAACTTGATAATAAATATGTGATATGAAGGTATCAATAACGTTAAGCTCCTTATTATATTACACTAGCTAGCTCCCGCGGTTTTACCTGCGTAAGTCTTATCGAATGCCTCCATAATATAAAGAACACACTCCAAATTTCAGCGCTCTACTATCAGCGGTTTAGGCTGTGCATTGATAGATCAATCAGTAACCCAGGACAAAGCATTTTATAGATAAAGATTGAAAGAAGATGTTATTTTTTTTCTTTTTAAGTAAATATAAATAACAAAAGGTACTAGTTAAAACAAGCACTAAACACATTCACTTTTATTCCGTTAAGAATTCAATTATACGTAGTAAATATAAGGTTAAAGTTTAATGATTTTTATGGACACGTAATAAAATTAAAGCTTTAACCAATTTCTCAATGTTTAATACCATTTGTGAATTTACAAATTAAGTGCAACACTGGGTACATATACAGAATATTATAAAAACAGGTTTGGTAACATGCCAACGTATTTTTTACAGGTTGATTTTATATCTTTATAGTTTGTTAGCAGTGTGCTCATTATAGAAATAATTAATTTTAAATACTTAGGTTATTCTAGTGGGTAGGTATATATACGAACGGTGTGGCTCTACGATTTTACGGTCTATAATATTTTATCAATTAACTGGCTGTGATATTAGAATGGCACGATATGAGTTTTAAAAGTGCATAGATATGTATTTCATAATCTTTTATGCAACAAAGTGAGAGATTAGAAATTAGAATGTATCTATTTCAGCTCTATTTTGATTGACTAAAGTTGTAAACATTTTAATTCTAGAAAAATAAAACTGAATTGAAAGTTTAATAGCGAAAGCCATCCTATGCATACTAATTATTTGAAAATGCAGAAATAATTCATAAGATACGTTAATTCTTTGGTAGCCGACCGCTGAATAAGAATTAACGCTTATGTTAATAATATGTGGTTATGCATAAGTTCCTCAATTAAGTTTTTATTGCTTACAAAGATAACGAACTGAATTAAACACCAGACTTGCAGCTACAATACTTAAAAACAAAGCAGTAGGTATATCTCGTGGATGTAAGACACATAGTGGAAAATTTAATATGCGTAATTAAAGTGTCCAATACACGCGATTGACTTGTCACAACTCACAAGAAATGTTCGGTGGCAGCGGTACGGTTGGGTTTAAGACAGGTTCCCCTACCGTAAGGTTCAAAATTCTTTGTGCTGTTATTGCAACGACGTTCTACTTTCCTATGAAATGGTCCATCCCGAATCAAGTAATGTAAAGAACTAAACGCACTTTAAGTTCGAAGAGTGTGTTGTGCAGTGGTAAAACGTCTGAATAAAGTAGATATCAAAGTAAAGCTTCCATTGCATGTATGTTTACGGAAGAAGATAATAAGTCCATAATAGGAAACTTTTTCCTCAAAGGAGAACCTACGGAGAACTACTTTGAAATATGATAGTACATTTAAGGGGAAAGTCTACCTTCTCTTTTATCCATACAAATTTTACAAAACGTAATCGACTGTTTCCTCC
Source organism: Idaea biselata (assembly GCA_958496205.1). Taxonomy (NCBI): domain Eukaryota; kingdom Metazoa; phylum Arthropoda; class Insecta; order Lepidoptera; family Geometridae; genus Idaea; species Idaea biselata. The sequence goes on along the minus strand of OY292394.1, from coordinate 42,471,689 downwards.
ACGGATAAAGATATTAAAAGTAATATATTTTTATGCCATTAATCCTATATCAGGCATTCGGGATCATGCCCCTGCGTTTTTATTATATTCAATTTATACTAATTTTTATTTTCTATTTTAATAAGAAAATGAAAAAAAACATGGTCATGATAGATAGAGATATAGGTTTTATGGCATAAAGATATTTGCTCTAATGTCCTTATCCAGGGAGGAAACAATCGACTACGTTTGTATGGAGAAAGAGTAGGTAGACTTTCCTCATAAAGCACCGCTGTGGTTGTTAACAAAAAAAATATTTTAGAATAGAAATGATGATTGATTGTTCTTGCTTATATAACACTTGGAAAATTATGGAAAATTTCATTATGTAAGTAGTTAAATGGTATAAGAACAATAAAAGTTGAACTTAATCAATATATGGCAAACGTCACGAAGCTAAGTTTTGTTTTGAGCCGACACAGATTGATGTGTACTTATACGCCCTTGACTTTTGGCCAAAGTTAACCGCCATGAAATTGGGGTCGAAATAATACGAGACTTGTACGAACGTTGATTGTAGATGATATCTACACACGGAATGTCTATAATGTCGAGGTGCATCTCACGTTGCGAATGCGGTTAATCTCTTTTAAATTTAATTTATAGCCAAAAGTGAAAACGAAATACATCTTTTTTACAACATATGCTTTTATGATTAATACATATTCCTAACCGTTTTCCACTTTTTTATTTTGACAACGAAAATATAAAGGCAATGGAAAAATAAGCCAGATTTTATAAGTATTCGACGTAACGAAAAGACCAAAACGAAAACGACGGTGCACCTGCACATAGTACATGGCTTTATCTTTCTACTCGTTTTTACTGTATCTTGTTGTAGAGTTCTGAAACTCAGACAAGTGTTTGCCACGTTTAAAGACAATCCATTAAAATTATATTCAACACTAGCAGATTCCCATGGTTTCACCCGCGTAAGTCCCGATCCCGTGGGAATATCGGGATCAAGGCTCAGGGTGAATGTAGCTTTCTAATGGTGAAAGAATTTTTGAAATCGGTCCAGTAGTTTTGGAGATTACCCCCAATATACATACATACATGTTACCAAAGTTACCTCTTTATAATATTAGTATAGATTAATATGTCGATTTAAAAAAATCATAGGGGTATGGTCTTGACAGATATAGGTTTTAAAGCATAAAAATATTTGCTCTAATGTCTTAATCCAGGGAGGAAACAGTCGACTATATTTGTATGGAGAAAGAGTAGCCATCCTTTCCTCTTAATCGAACAGGTTTTATTGGAATCAAAGGGTGCATACAGACGAGATTTGTTGACGCAAGTGACTTTCACCTTCGGCGTAAATTCACGCAATACCTATTCGCGTCATATTGTGTGCATCAACTGTACGAAATGCAACAACCACGTCATCATCTTGATCTTTCTAGACTACAATACTACTACACAGTTTTCGATAGGTATATAAAATAGTGAAGAGATTAATAAATCTTACCTTTTTTCTCGGTTTTATGCCAAACTTTGAAGGCAACAAGGAGAGTATTGTTTTATCTGAAAGAAACAAAAACAAATAAGAAATAAAACCACAAGAATCCACAAAAATCACTGCTCATAAGAATATTTAGTGATCCTTTGCCATACTAATATTATAAACGTGAAAGTTTGTATGTGAATATGTTAATATTTCATGTAACAACTTTTCAACCTTTGCGATTTTGCGATGAAACTTGGTATTTTGATAGCTGAGGACCTGAAATTACTCGTAGGCTAATTTTTATCCCGATATTCCTGCGGGATCGCGATTTACCCAGGTAAAACCGCGGGGCACAGCTAGTATGTAATGATAGGGTATAATAAAATAAAAATAAAGACTATAACATTAACGATGAAAAAAGAACCATGTAAATATAATAATAAAACAAAGCTTTTGCGTCGATGTCATTTTCTCTAGAACAAGTTGGTCGTAAGAAACCAAAAAGTGTTTTAATGTAATTAAATACACGCAAGTGCGTAAGTTAAGAGGCGATCATTTTGCATGCTCGAAAACTGGTGCAAAATAAAGTAGTTCAAACCGCAAAACCAGTCGTGCGACAGGAAGCGACCTCGATCACCCCCACCGAAGCCCCCTCCACCCGCACGGTCACCTGCTCCAGACAAAGCGTGTCCTTCGCGCAATGACGCATGCAGTGCATTGCACTAATAACATGTCCTTTTCATGTCCGGTAGGCAACACACGATCTACTTATAGGTAGGTTGCCTCCTACGATTCCATAAGTTACCATTTTATTGAAATGAGTTTGTACAGTGTGTCCGAGAGTTGGTGGATAATCCTTTATACGTGCATATACGGTGGAGTCGACGATCCCCTAAATTTCAGTTTGAATGTTGAGTTTTTGACGTTAGGTATGTTTTGTTCGTTGATTCTTTTGTTGGCCTTGTTGGAAATTGTTGTTGTTAGCGTTTATGACCCTAAAATTCTTTTTTTTACTTTTATTTATTTTTAAATTGCTATAAAGTACATAATTCCACTATTTCATTCCTCATTCATCATCAATAAAACTCAAATTTTATAATGGTCCACAACAGATGCTCAAAGTTAGCAGTTAAACCAAAATTGGCTTTAGTCGTCTTGTAAATTACTACGCACAGCTACTACAGCTTTTTTAATTTTTGTATCAATGAGGTTTAAAACTGCCATTTGCTCACTTCAGATGGCGCTACTGTAGCACGTCTGCCTTTATTTGACACCTTCATAGTTTTTTCGTAAACAAACATGGTTATTTTAAGATAATTTTACAAAATGACGCTTTGTTTAGCTGTGGATTGCAAAAACATAGCAAATCATTTATTCCCCAAAGATGCCAAAAGAAAAAAACAGTGGATAAAAGCGATGAGGAGAAAAATCGACCTAGTAACTATTTAAGGTTATGTGCTCCCCATTTACACAGGTAAGACGTTTCCTTTCTTAAAACTACTAGTGTAGGTACCTACCTATTGATCGAAGGTTATAATAGTTTACTATTGTAACGATAGTCTGTATGAGAATGTATATTCTCTTAGGAATAGACCATTCCTTAGTTTTTACAGTATTTTCCACCTATCATCAATGATCATCGATCAGTGATCATCACAGACGTTTCTCTCATGCCAAGCTTTGTGTAAATTAGGGTCCTTATCTTACCTTATCCACATTTTCTCATTCATTCAGGTGATGAAAATAAATAAAAAGTATTGAGGAAAACAGCAGTTCCTTCTATATTTTCTTTTACCAAAGTAATTACCGAAATAAAGCCAGAAGACCAATAACGGTTAAACAGACGTCTAGAAAGAAGCAGAAGGAGACAGTGCTTAGATACAGCACCTGGACCTAGCAGAATACAAACCGAAAATAATAAATGCTGCAACTTTAGAGAAAATATTATGAAATGAAGGAAATTTTACTTATAAATTAAAGACATTTTTCGGTTATAATCACATGGTGTTTATTTTATTACTTAAGGCATTGTTTCAACGCTCAACGTTTTGAGACCTTTACATGTCTCTTCTTCAGGATTGACTGAGATGTTTTTGGGATTTGTCATTCTAATGTGTTAAAAAGTTACTGTGAAACTACTGTCTTATCAAAATCTAAAATTAAAAAAGGTATCAAAACGTTCCTGTGTACACAGACTCTAGATAGCAAAGTTAGACTAATATTAATTATTAACTATGCTTAGATCGTGTCCGTCAGCTAGGCCGGACCGGGCAACAGATTTACACCAAACTTTACACAAACAGATGTGCTTACAATGTGCCTACAAACCACTTCCAGCGGCACATTCACAATAACTGACTTCTATAGTGCCATTTCAATCTATTTTCAATAAAACTATGTAAAGTAGTTTCTTCATTTGTGCTTTGCATTGCACATGAAAGTAGGCATAGTTTCCTTCAAAGGCAACACGAAGAGTAACCAAACTTCTGCTTTCATATAACAGACGACCTTTGGGTGGTAGGTACTTGAAACCTCTCCGCAAACTCTTGGATGTGGTGTTTGGACAGCCGAGCGGTGGTAAATTGGTGCTAGCGTTAACATCTCCAAAGTGACTTATATCAGGAAACTCAGGAATTTCGTCATCGAGTTCCTCTTCGACTCCAATAATACTGTTTCTGTCGTACGCCTCTAGCCTAAAACAAAAACATAGAAAATCCATGAAAAAAATACCCTTGTCAACCATTTGTAAACAAAGACTTATTTTTAATAAAATCATAAAAATTACAAGTCGTACAACCCCGAAAATAAGCACGTATACTTATCTCAACATGTAGGTACTTTTTACAAAAGGGTTTTTACATATTTTCAACATATAAATCAGTACAAAGCCTTTTTGTAAAACATAACAAACAAACATTAAAGTGCACTTTTTTACTAACCTTTCAGTCAAAGCAGCTTTTTTTCCGCTAGTAGACGCATTCCTTTTTCTCAGCTCCCCTTTTAATTGGATTATACTCCACGTTGAATACATTTTAATTCATAAAATTGCTAAAGACACATGCAATCACAGTTGAAGTTTGGCGGCATCTGGCCGTGCCACACTAGCGCCACCTGCCTCGACCTTTTAGTTTCTAACCCCATTGAAAAAAAACGATAATTTGACTGCAGATGTGATGCAAATGTGCGACAATATGAGAATTTTCCAGGTTCAAAAAATGGCGTAAAGCTCGAACCGCTAGTAATAGAAAACTGCAATTCAAGGGGTAGACCATTGCCCCACCCTCACATTCGCACGTGCAGGATAATTCACCAATTCTCGGGCACCCATAAGAATATTTTACATGAACAACGCGCAATAGTTAAACCCTTTTAATAGCCTTGTTATGCAATTATAGGCAAATAAACTTATAATAAATATTTCGTGATTAGAAAATTGCTCAAGGAATTTATTAAACGGGTAGTTCTAAAACAAGACGCAAACATTTTCCACGAGATAGAACAGGCAACAAATTTAGACAGATAATAATAGCTTTCTGCGTGATGCATAAGTAAAACTTAATTTTCGGAAGTCATATAATATTCTGCATTTTACATTAAATTATGTATATTTGGTTACATTATTGTTCTTTCAATATATAAATATTAATATTATGTACGTAGTATGAAACTAACAACAAAGTTGCAAATTAAAGGTCTACCAAAAGTAAAAATTAAGATTGTTGGAAGCGAGCTCTAGAAAGTAGAGCAAGAAATTTATTTATTCAGTGCACTGCGCACTGGTTGGGCGGTAGCGGGTGATTTCAATGAGACAGCTACGAAACATGCTCATTAAAATAAATCCGATTTTTGACTGCAACTCGCGCACGTGAAATAAAAGTTTCCGACGAAATTTGCTCGAGTTATTCCAAAAAAGGAACGTGAAACGCCTCCCGCGTTGAGATTTCGCGATACAAGAATCGAGCGAAGTGAAACCGACCGCAATAGCACCAGACCAGCAGCGCGGCCTGCAATGCACAGACTTATCACGCGTTGTAGGTACCGCCTACGTACACATTTACTTTCGATAACTCAATCCATTAGTCCAGTCAAATATGAATAAGATCTATTGTCGGTTGATGTATATTTGTATACATATAAAAACAAACTAGATCCCACCAAAGATGTTTTAGAACAGAAAAGCTATAATTTCTTTCCGCATTTCAATAAGTATTTTCACAGTAAGACGCGAGCCATTGTCTGAACATTACGCAGTTTAGCGTTGCATTAAGCGCACGATATAAATGCAGCCCTATAATCATAGTCACGAGTCACGTTATCCGCACGCGTATTTACTGTGTAAATAAATACCATACACGACATTCCGTCGGTGTCGGTCGACAAAATATGGGTAAAAATATATTAGGGCGTGTTACGAATTAAATTAAAACACATTTAGTAATGTTACTACATTTTATTAATAGCAAAAAATATATGAAACTTAGGTACCTACCTATATTATTTGATGCTTATGCAGAATTAATGGTGAGAGCAACGTGACTGATATTTATTTCCAGAGCACTACGCGTCAATTATGCATCCGCGAAATTAATGATAACCTGAAAGAGACAACGCCTTTCACAATTGTGTGTGTGTCCTTTCTAACTTTTTATATGCTTACTTAGGTTACGAATTTAAGCGCACATTATAAAATAATGGCTCATAAAATTGTTTCGACAAACAATTCTGTTAATTGAGTATTTTGAGAAAAAAAATCTCCAATTGTAATAAAACAAAATAATTAATTGTCAATAATAGGTAACACAATTTAGCAATTGGTTCGACCTACTTCCCTACTTCGCACCGAAATATGATTGGAAATCAACTGCCGGAATCGTATTGTAACACACACGTGATACAATAATAAAATGAATATAAATGTTGAATGATACTAAGCTTTTATACGAAATGACTTTTTGATACCACACTACAGAGAAAACGCCTATCTAAAATTCGATGACCAAAAATTTAAAAATAGAAATAAATGATATTGCTAAGTGGATGCTAACAACATAACAAAATCATTATGCGTTGACATCGACTAGTGCGGCCCACTAGAAACGGCACACTTAACTTTGTCAAACTTTTACATCGCTAGCTACAGGATACGAGTATACGAAACGGTTAGGTGTGTGAAATAATGTTTACAAACTCCAGTAGCTTCTAAAACAAACTCGGTCATTATAGACCTTGCGTTTAGCACATCTACAGAAAGCAACGTATCTTAATCGAAACCAACCAAAGTGATAATTAACAAGGCATAAGTTGTCAACTTGAATAATGGTTACAGTTAGCATAAACAGATATACTAGCTACAGGTAGGTACTAGGTACATATATTGCAGTTCCGTGTTGGGGATTTTCCCGGAATTCAACCGAAGGTACAAGGATATTCACAAGGACATCAGAAATAGGCCGTGTATGCAAGTACCTATACTTACCTACTGTAAAAATAACTAAACCGGATTTGATCTCAGTTGCGGTTTTACCAGAAACTATAGTCAGTGTTACTTTGTTGCCTTAAAGCAATTTTGGTCAAGAATTTCATACTTCTACTAAAAAACGAATGCTTTTAATATTTTTCTTTATTTGTCTTAATCCTTCGTCAAGTGGGCAGCATGCAATACAGTTCATATCGTTATCAATTATTATCGGAAACAAGGTATTTATTTGCCATAAAATAGAAAACGAGTAGGATCGGCCGAGTCACGACGCCGTGGTCTAATAAAATTGTATAAACGTAATGCACTTAACATTGTTCTGTGTCCGGCTTCTTGCATAAAAACAATTAATAATAGACATCGTCAGTAGCTGCATTTAGTAACTACCTCGTATAGCACCGTAGACGTTACGTTGACATCTCGCCTAGTCACCACTACCGCAGATTAAATAATAATTGCACCTCTATTAAAGGTCAAGAGAGCGCAAAATGGTACGTCGATAGTTCCTACCTTTTGTTTGCTATCGATACCTAAGGTAAGCTATAAATTAGTTTCTTTAAACACCTAACTTTGAAGCAATTATTTTTTGATCGACTTTAAGTAGCACAATGGCGAACGAGTTAAGAAAAACTGTGCGTTCCTTATGAAATGTATGTCTATGCATCAAAGATTTGACAACTTTTCGATCATCATTATGAAATGCGAAAGTTTATGTATGCGTGGTATGTTTATTACTCCGTCACGAAAAAAACTACTGAGCTTATTGCAAAGCTTCGTTATCTTGATGTGTAGATAACTTGATCCCTGAATGAAATATTTCATAGGCAATTCAAACCGGTTTGAGGTTTCAATCTAGTACATTTAAATCTAGTCAAATTATGTATCTTAAGATTGAAGTGAAAATAGTTAACTTGTAGTAATCGCGGGCAAAAATACTTTACCACTTTATAAGATTTGTTGTACTCTTTAAGCGGATTATAAAAACCAAATATACAAAATACACTGTTTGACATTAGTCGACCACTCTCACTTACAATGGAATTCGGCATCTTGAACTACATTGATACCTACGGAAAAAAACGGGTTAGTCGATCAGGCGCCCACACACCTTTACATATTATTCTAGCCATTCGTTTCATGTGTAGGCATTCTCTACAGGTGATTGAGACAGTGGAATAACCCCCGCATCGAGCTTGAAAATAGGGTAATTCGCAAATCTATATGACCGGTTTATACCAATGATTTCCCCGTGATCCTTTATGTTTATTTCCTTAGCAACCACTTGGCAAATCATTTATTAGCTCTATTTTTATTAATTGGATCACACGAATAATGATAACAGAAAGTATTTTGAATAGTTTAAAACTTTGACATATTATTTTATTTATTTATTTTAATATGTTCATTGTTGTTCAAATAGCATATTCATGAAGGGATACAAAAAAAGTAATTGAACATACCTAAATTGCGAAACATTGCCATCTTCGAGCATACGCCGCGGACGGCCCGAATGCATATGCGAAGTTATTAATGTTGCATAAGGTTTGCGCATAAACACCTAATTAATCAGTAGTTATTGCATTGGTAGTTATTGAGATATCATCGATGATCGAGTACAGAGCCAAGGAACTTCTTTATAGTAGGTATATCCACTTACTTACCAGTTGTTTTATTTTCCTATGTTACACTACAACAGTAGTCATAAGGAGTTACCTAATAGTGCCAAAATAAAGTGTCGATAGAGTAGTGGTTCATCAACATCACATAAGGAACCGCGTGCTTCGACTGCGACCACAACCGGATGTTCCTCACCAAATGCACAATCACACTAACACAAACTCTCACGAATTTTTCTCCCAACGCTTTCACGTCTTCCACTAATTATTATCCACTTTATCGGACATCTTCAATTTGATTTAACGTCTAGCAGCTCTTACAGAGCTCAATTGGTACACTTTTTCTTTTCGGCGAGGTAATTTAAGTGTAGGTTCGATACAAACGGTGCCGATACTGAGGCGACCTCCTTCCATCAGTACGCCACTACCGTCCCGCGACGCGATAAAATATTACTACAAATGTGCGGATAATTAGTTATAGGTAGTTACCAAACGACGATGCCATTACTCTAATACTACAGGTACGACCTAATGAGAATTTGAGCTTAATTGCGTGTCTAACGCCCATATACTTAATATGTTGTGGTATTTTCGAACATGCCTTTACTCATAATTTATTATTATTCTTTTGGCGTGAGTTAGTTCATCTACCAAGGCCTATTTTCGAGATTTCTTTTCTAATGTTCTATGAGTTATTTCAAAAAGAAAATGTTTCCGCCCAGCATTTATTATCCAGTAAGAATGGGTGTATTTTATTTTTAAAAAGCTTTAATGGTTTAAAGTTTACAAAACAAACTGCATATTAACCATTATTTTATGCATACTAGACAGAAATAATTTGAGCAAATGTAGTAAGAGTGTAGTGGTTGTTAACTTAGATACTTACTTTTGTGAATAATAACAATCTAGAAAACACTCTTTAAGAGGATAGTCTCCATTCTCTTTCTCCATACAAACGTAGTTTAAATTTTCCTCCCTGGATAAAGACATTAGAGCAAATATGTTTATGCCATAAAACTTATATCTGTCATGACTATGCATCTACCTTTTTATTTTTTTCATTTTATTATTTTTTAATTTTTTATTATTATTTTAATTAGAAAATAAAATAAAAGGTAGATGCATTGTCATGACAGATATAGGTTTTATGGCATAAATATATTTGCTCTAATGTCTTTATCCAGGGAGGAAAATTTAAACTACGTTTGTATGGAGAAAGAGAATGGAGACTATCCTTTTAAAGAGGCGTTTAGGTCGGCCGTTGTTGTACCACACTAGGTTTTAGTTTTTCATTGTAACATTTGTGTACCTACTTCATTTGAATTTTAGTTCAATAAGGCTACATTTTCACTAAGGATGTGTAGTCACGAATGTGTTTGTTGGGATAAATAGGATCGCTTGGAAACGGCTTAGCTGAGCGAGACTAGGTAAATGGAGCGATTCGCGATTCGAAACGCAACCTAAGGTATTTAAAATCAACTACTATCTATATTTATCAACGTCATCGTACGAGCGAAACATATGAGTGATGCAGGTGGATAAACATGAAACACACGATGTAGGTAAACGCTCGCGCCATCCACCGTGTACTGTGCACGCCATCCCTCGCGCTGAGTGAGTCATTACCACCAGATTCCACTTCAGCCGTGAGAGTAGCATCAAACTAAACGTGCTGTGCAACTTAATAGCGACAGCTCTATTTTGTATGAAATGAGCCGCGGAACATTTTATTCGATAGTGGAGTTTAAACTTTCTTTCTGTATATTGAGCCACTACATTGTATGAATAGGAAAAGTAAAGTGTTTTGAACTAGAACTAACATTATGCTCCTAACATTACTTTTTTAATGGATCTACTTGCCTACCTGATGTCTAAATCTGATCATAGAAACGGAAAAGTCCTCGAAATCTCAGGTCATAAAAAAAGCAAAAAACTTAAACTATACCCTATATTAGAAACTTAGATCAAAAATGTAAACAAAATCCCATACATTTATTTGAAAGTGACAGCTCCATATTTACTTTTCCTTTAAAATTGACAGTTCTTTGTTTTGGATCTAATATAAGTTTTTGAAATAGAGTACCTATACTTTAATTGTGGTTTTAAGTCGCAAAATATATCGAAACATTATTGACTAGGTATAAGTAATAATATAAAAGGTAAATGTCATGACGCGAAACTTTACCATTCATTATATTTCCACGTTAAAACTGTGACATAAGCGTAGTTAATGCGATCGTGACTATCTCCATAATATTAGTAAAAGCAGCACCAACTTAACACATAACTTAATGCCTCAAGCAAAGGCAGAATTCAAAGAAACTCGTGAAACTTTTCAAAATTTTATACTGATTGTATTTTAGATATTAAATGAAATAAAATTGTTATATTAGCTTTGATCGTTTTACACGATATAGAGCAAAATAAGGCGTGGGCGCAAAACGGTTCGCGTTACGAGTGCCGACCGCCCGGTGCACGGAGCCTGCCTGCGCGAACCGGATCTAAGCTCGAGATAAATCATGGTGCTAGCCTCTCCGGCCCCCCGGACCTCGATCCCCTAAGTCTACTTACGCGCAGACAGCATCTCAGTACCCTATTTTCCTATACAATTGGTTAAATTGGTGTTTTGCTGAATTTACACGTGGGTACCTAGCAATCGTGCTTTTAAACTGCACGATGTTTCTTTGCGAATATTTAGGTTTGAGTACTGAAAATACCCAAGATACATTGAGGTATGTTTGATTAATTTGAGGGTTTCCCTGCTTTATTTAAATGATGTTGTTGGTACTTATTATTAAAGATATCTTATGCAAACCCAAATTATTCAAAACTACATAACAATAAAAAATACGAATAATAGGTACAAAAATGATTTCTAACTTTCACACCTATAAAATTAAAAGCTATAAAAGTTTAGCTGCATAATTAGAACTTTTATTACACCTATCTATTGTTATTTTAATCTGAAGGCATGGAGCGCCATGGCAGAAATTCTTTTAAAGTAAAAAGTGACCTACTTCATTGATTGTTAACGAGCCATCAATTTATACTCGTGTTTACTAAAAATGTGTACAGAGAGCTAGCTAAACGTTTGGTGGAGGCATCGGGTGACCGGAATGCTGGCTTGTATTTTGCCCAGAAAATAAGTATTTGTATACAACAGGGCAATGCAGCCAAGTATTCTGGGCACTTTTCCCTCCACCAAGATTTTAGCTGATTTAGATTTAGTTTAGTTTTTAGTTAAGTTTTATTTTAATCAGTTTTAGTTTAAATTTAGTTTTTAATATTAATTATGTTTTATAAGTGTTTTTTGATTGATTAAAAATGTACAAATTTTGTTTACATTTTTATGTTAGGCTTAGTATTTGTGAAGAAATGGTAGATGCATTGTGTATCTATATGATGTATTGTACATGTCATGGATGGTAGTAGCCCGTACGTGTTTAGTCGCGTCTCGCGTCGTGCCGGCTGCCGCCCGCAGCGCGGCCACTGCACTCGCTTCGATTTCACTTTTATTAGCAATCCACTTAATTGGATACCTCTGTTGCGGTTTTATTCATTTTGCAGATTCATCTGGGCTGGGACTCATTTGGGGGTTATTGTAGTGATGGTACCAATTGGAAAGTCTATAAAGTTTTTATTAAAAGGATTTTCGGTGGAGTCGTTCCAACTGTATGGCGAAACTTTTATTAGGTAATTTAAAACAATTTATAAAATTAAAAGAATCGTTTTGAAATAATTAAACAATCTCAAAATGAATGCGCGGTATGGTAACAGTATATTATCTGTTCAGAGAATTACCATCAAACACACAAAAAAAAAAGTTCCGATGGGTAGGTATACCAAGTTTCGTGAAAATCAGTTCAACCAGAGATATACGACAAAATAGAGGAGAAACAACATTCTTGACACACGAAAAAATTTATTTTGTCAAGAAACAGAAGGCTTGAAACAAACGCTTCGCTCGCTCGATCAATAAGGGACGTTCCTATTATTTTTGGTTATATTAAAAATTAACTTATGTACGACAAAAAAAAATTAAGTTGGTACTACGAGTATTAAACTCTACGACATAGACAGGTCTACTTTATCAATAAATTTCGAAGGCCAAATGTACACTAAAAAGTAGGTATAAGTGACAAATTAAAATTTATTTCATACCTAAAACTGTGATCGTAATCCCACGCTCAAGAGCTCGAATAAATGACATTATTGGAGTTTTTGTTCTGACGTCTGTAAGCCGGCGCGGGCGCCGGCGCGGGCGCTGTGGTCATAGAGCGTTGCGCTTGCAAGTGCGGCGAACTGCAAACTTGCTAGCGATGCGCGAGTCTCTGGCTAGCGGAGATCGGGATACTTACAACCTGAGCCTAAATTTCCGCCGGCGCAACGCTAGCGCTACGCCGGCTTACCGCGTCCGCCTACGCTCCGCTGCCTGCTGCCCGAGGTAGGGGAATCACGCACGCAGAACGCAGCCCTATGTGTATTGATTGATATGTTTCGTTCTACTCACAATCATAAATAATAACAACAAGAGAATCGCATTATAGTAGAGATCTAGGTGTATATCAATGTGGTTTGAATACAATGTCCTGTGAATTTGAGCCCACCTCGTACCAACTAACTTGGCTACTACTGGCACATTCCATACCGGGTAGAAATTAAGGAAAACTTTATATTTTAAACCTGAAACTACTTTTTTAAATTTTAAAATATCCTAAGGAAAAACCGTAGCCAGATATGACACATAATCAAAACTTCTACCTTTTAATTTTGAACGTGTCACCAAGATTTCGCTGCTTGGGTTTAATAACTTGATGTCTGTTGGTTAAAATAAATAGAGCTTAGTCAAAAATAAAGAGGAAGTGCTTAACGCGCAAGGACGTCTGTATCGAGACACTTGTCGAATTACTTATCAAAGACTATTATTCACATCACGTAGAATCTTTTATGTACTTTACTTAATAGAGTTATCTAAAAATAAATGTTACGTAAATTAGAAGAGACAACACGTAAGTTAAGCTCATACCTACTTCTAAGCGATGTTCCCGGTTGCATCCCTCTTGGGAGCCCGGGGTTCGTAAATTATTTGGGGTCGGCACAGTAGGTAAGTCATCTCATCATTGACCATACCTACTGCAGATATGTTTGGCAATATTTTTACGGCCGGCCGCCTGCCTGACACCAACCCTCCTAGGGCCCAAGAAGTTTATCCGCTACCGCGCGGGGAGCACTCGAGGTTAGCTCATCTCCCCTAGATCATTTAGTCACCTTTTACGACACCCACGGGAAGATATGGGGTAACCCTATTCTATGCCGGGCCTACACGGCAAAAGCTCAAAGCTACTATAGTATATTTGTTTGAAATTGTAAGTATTTTTTGACTAGATATTGATTTAGATAAACTCGAATTGGCGCCATTAAAATATCATTATTGTATGCAAAAATAGTTCGTGATACAGTTTCGGTGCATATCGAATATAGGTAGTAATTTAACCATTAATTTCCGCATCGTTGTATTGCTGAAGGACGTTTATAATAATACTTTTGTAATTAAGTAGTTCGTGTTTAAAAAACTTTTGTTGGTAACTATAACGTATATTTTATTACCCCTGGAATTGCTTGTCGATTCTCTAAATGTATACTTATATTAACTTATCAATATGTAGGTATTTATTTTCTTTTAGTTCGTACGTAGACTAGTTATTTGGGAATTAGCCAGTGTCATTTTTTTATATTTTCACAAAAGCACAATCAAAAGCAGTCAAATCGTCGTAGTTATAAGTCAAGTTGAGGGAGTCATAGCAAAATGGCGGCTAACAATTAAAAAACTTATCTGGAAGCAACGAGGATGCTTATCACTGGTTTTCATTTTCACTACACTCTTACACTTTTACGAAACTACATAAATTAATTTGCTACCAAAAATAGACAATTTACACGCATTTTTCATAAAAATGTCAATTCAGCACCACAGAAAGCATAAGGCCATAGTAATGAAAATCGTCGATTAGGTAAACTGTGTTCATAAGGCAAACCTCCAAAACTCTTATGTGTTTAAACATCTTAGCTTAGCTTAGCTTAGCCTTTGAATTTGATTCACTGAAGTAAAAAAGTTAGTCTAGGAGATTCTGCAAATATTTAGGTTTTTTCACACGGTGCATCTGGCTAGCTCGAATTTGACATTTAGATTAGATCTACCTACATACAGACCCGCCCGCCAGCCAGTTTCCTTGGAGAATCTCCAATACTACCTTTTTAACCCTGTAAAAAATGTTTTCAGACACAATTCAGAAAACAATTTAGAGGAATTCAAGTCTAAGTCGACTCGAGTTGGGTGGGCTCATGATAAATAAATTTTATCATGAGTCGTGATAAAATTTATTTAGGCTTATAAACAGATAGAAAAGTTGACAGTTCATCTTGTTGTAGGTATGTGTGTAACAATATCGTATTGGTGATAATATCAACTCAAAAACATTTTAGTCAGAAAGCGAGAGTTTAAACTTTACAAAAACAATATACCTCCTATGAAATAAGTATCTGTGAAATGGTATTCAATCAAACACTTTTTACTGTAAATTACTTTGTAAATGCTGCAGCAGCACTGCTGCTTCTGTGTTATTTGTTATGAAATGTACAATAAGAAATAACCAATTAATATTTTAACTAAGATAAACCGGAACTGTTTATATGTACGTCGATCATGACTTTCACTTGTACTCCATCATCGAATATTCCAACAACAAACCAGTTCTAGCTTTTGAGACTAGTAAGACTTTTTATAAAGTCTTTCTAAACTTTTTTTCACGGCTAGGTAGATTATGTTCACCACACTGAGATACGCTAATGGCCTTTAATTCTAATTTAATTATAATATCTGACAGCGCTCAATTAAATTATAAATCAAAACAGAGGAAGGATTCAATTGATTAACTTCAGTTTTGATGTGCAGTAGATACAAAGCTTCCTATAAAAAAATAATTAATTCATTATTTTGTGATTACAAAAATAAATATTTGAATCCAATCTAATCAAAGATATTGATCATTGATCGATCGTGTCCATAACATTTTTTAATTAATGAATCTTAGTTCCGTTTCAAAATAGTTTTCATACTTAGGATAAAATAATAGAAAATTATGTAAAGTAAAATTAATGGGTATAAAAACTTGGTTACAATTTATTTGATTTCAATCTAATCAAAGATCAATGATCAATCATGCCCATAATATTTTTTTAATTAATGAATCTTAGTTCCGTTCCAAAATAATTTTCATACTTAGGATTAAAATAATAGAAAATTATGTAAAGTTAAATTACTGGGTATAAAAATGTAGCTGTTCCGAATACATGTTAATTTGTTGCGGAATCCGAGAGCAATAACCGGTGGTTCTGCTAGCGGTATTTGGCGGGTTTCTTCGACTCTAATATTCGACAAAAACAACCGTCCAACTTTTATATGTGTGTCTACGTATGCATCAACACAGAAGTGCTTACTTATATTTACTTTGGGAGTATTTCTTCATATTAGGCTTGATGAACGGATTAGTCACGGCTCGGCCCCTATAAAAAGCAAAGCCGACAGAATACCTGACGGCGGAAAAATATTTAATATCCACTGCTTTTGAATTGAATTGAAATCATTTATTCTCAGATATTTAAATGTTGTTCTGACCGATCATTTACTAAATGTCAATGTGTTCGGTCAACTCTGCTTTGAGAGTATAGTAGGTAGATAGTAATGGTGTCAATTTATCGTTCTAAATAAAAAATATTGCCGGAAATTGAACACAGCACAATCTACCCATAAGGAAATAGGCTTGTACTATATGGGTACTAGACAACAAATATACTACATACTATATTCTTTGTTCTATATACATATAGATACATCTAGAACCAGAAAGAAACATTTATTGTCAACATAGGCAGTTGTCCCCAGCGGGAATCGAACCAGCAACCTTCTGCGCAGAGACCGTCTAACAAACAAAGTAGATACCTAATACAGTTAAACGAAAACTTGGACTTTTTCTATTTGGTAAACAAAACCGCGCGTGCGGTTTCTATAACAAAAACATAGTTTAATTGTTTGTTTTTGTTTCAGGGGTAAAGGTTATCGTTGTAATCTGGCAAGGACAAGCACTTTCTGCGCAGGAGTACGTCTCGGTCGAACGCGCACCAGCCTTCCGCATAGTGGCATGCCCACCGTAAGCCTCACGCGAGGGGTCAAGGCGCCACGATGTCCATTTTGTACCAATTTATTTATCCAGCTATCTCTGGCTCTGTAATTACTATATCACTTTGTACTGAGAAGATATTTTGTTAATGCAAAAAACATTGACTTTACGTATTTTTATTGCGCTTTGTGTGCCGAATTCAATGCTACGCGTCTATAGATAACGTTCTTTTATAAAAAATATATTTAATCTTAAAAACTTAATTCACATTACCTACTTGTTATAAGTGTAATTTTAAAGTGATAACCAACGCGCACACACAGGGAACTTAAAAGTGAAAGGATGCATTAAAACCAAATAAATAACTAATTCAAGACACACAGTGAAATCAAGCCCAAACTAAGTAACTTGTACTATGAGTATACCAGACCAGAACCCCCCAACTTTCTGCTTTGCAGTTGAGGTTTCGCCCGATGCGCCATAGAAGCCGTCAAAATGTCGTTTTACAAACAATTTCAATGAAAAATTAAGGTAATTTGGTTTGTGGATTTATTAAACACGAAAGATGAGCGTTTGACCACTATCTTACCAAACGGTAAGTGATCATATGAAAGCAAGCTCATCTGGAAGAAAGAAGACATCAGTGGAACAAGATCCGACTTGTCTTCCGTAGTGGCTGCACTGGTCTACGTATCGGAACACGGACGAGTTCGCTTGACGACGAATAATGGACGTTAACATTCAGCTTTAGTTCAAGATTTCAAACTTAATCTTAATTTACACTTAAAATTGATATATCGTTAAAATAAACGTTTAGAAGATACATTAAAACTCTACGGTTCAAATTAGTAAAGCCTACCCCACCTAAAGTGGGAAGAGGCAAAGTAGAAGAAGAAAACTACGCCCGATTTCCACGTATAGGTACCTTGATATTCAATACCAGGTGCATATTTAGCTTACACTCGGTGCACAGTAAAATAGAACAAATTAATGAAACAAATCAAACCAGATTTAAATAAGCAAACAACAAGAAATAAATTGTCTCGTGTCTACTTAGTTCAAATTGAGCAAAATTGTTAATCAACTCTAGAAAAAAGTAAAACAAAAAAGTTAATGATTTCACCATAAAAACTCTCTTATATAAAAATACTACTAACTAGTTACTAGCTTTCAACTAACTACATTTTTAAGTAGTAGCAACTAAATTAAGTAGGTAGCAATGTTTATAATACAGGAAAATAAATTTTTCGCTCGCTCAAACGTTTCCCGATGAAAAGACATCAACGGGATGCCACGTCTACGGACGCTACGAAACTCTACGAGAAATATGCATGGTAAAATAATCGTCATGTCAAATTGGACTTTTTCTTATTTGTTTTTAACTTTATAAACCTTGCTAAAGTTGTGATCATTGTTTTTACGATCATAAAATCAATGAGAATTGCAGCAAATTTATATCGTTCCTGGGGCAAAAGTTAACCATCTCCATTCTGCGCGGGAAAGGTTGGTACCTAAATGGGAAAGTTTGCATAGATCGATATGAGGCCAGGTTATCATCTAAACAATTCGGTACTTTATTCGCATTTATTTAGGTTTATAAAACAAAGTTTAATGTAAAGTAATAATATACTACTTATTTGTTTTTTGTATCCGAAGTTTGATACCGAAATGAGTAGATAAACCTATCCTATACTCTTCATCCTTTAATTGGAAGATAAATCAAGTAAGTTTATAAGGACAAATCGTGACGTATTTTGTCTAGTAGTCTCGCGCATACCTACTATTGCACACTGATAGAGGTGTGTGGAGTACAATCCTTGCGTAATGTGACAGATGACGGCAATGACGGCTCAAACGCTAACTCGGCCGCGACAGTCATTTAAGAATGCGGTATTTAATTTCGCATTGAATTACAGATAGATCTAGAAAAATGATATCATTATGATTAATATTCTAGAAAGCGGAAGTTGTTGAAAGTTAACATTCAAAGTAAAACATAAGTATCTATGAATGAATGTAATAAAGTTAAATGGAATTTACGATTTTCACACCAGTGCAGTACTTAAAACCAAAAGTAATGAACATTGGTTTCCTAGTAGAAAGATTTACTACTGTTACATTAAATTTCTGTAAACACAAAAGCGATACTGAACCGAGGTAGGCTAGGTATGTAACAATGTTGCTAAGAAATTGCTAAGAACAATGCGCGTGACGCCCCCAACCGCATCGACCACCGCACCACCATTTAGCTATCTTTATTGTGCGGGTATAATATACGCATCATCATTGTGTAGGCTAAAGGTGAATTTTTGCAACAGCTAATCCTTTGTTTGACTCAAATCTCAATTCAAGGCAACAATGGCTGCCACAGATTGGTATAAACCATGTAGAGATGATACAAAGGGTACAAACTAGAATAGTGCCACGAATATATTTCATTTCAAGTCGACACTAGCTGCGCCCCGCAATTTTACCTAAGCGTAAGTCTAGGATAAAAATAACCTAGTTACAATAAAATTTTATAAAGTTCTGTTGTTTAAAGGTTAATAGGCCAACCTATTCCAATCTCTTGATCTTACAAAGAATGGTTTAACGGTTTTGCCGTGAAATAAAACCAAAAAGCTCTACACTTTATTTTCCTATGTTAATTTATTTATCGAAAGTGTTTTAATAATTTGTTTACATTGAATTTTAAAAATTTGCTAAACGTTTTTTTTGGGGGATTGAATAAATGGGTTTATGATCAGTTATTAGTAAATTAAAACTAATTTTAATTTGATTGGTAGGTTTATTTTATATCAGTAACAACGTGACAAATCCATGATTAACTAAACGTCTGTTGAGCAGCGATTCTCATTGAAATAGACAAAGAATATTTTTTAATAGTACCTACTTAATAATATTTTGAGCTTGCATAATAACTTAATAACCCAACCAAAACATTTGATATTTAAAAACGTGTTGTAAAACTTTTGATTAAAACAAGTTCATTGCATATTCTGCCAAATAAGGATTAGGTATATGTAGGTAGGTACCTAATTATAGTTTATCTTAGTCTCGCTAGACAAGTTAGGCCCCTACAATTATATTATATCTTTGAAACTTTTACATCGTCTAAAGTAGATCTTTTAGTAGTCGATTATTTGTTTTATTGTCTAAATACTTTTGCTACTAAATTGACTATTGATTATTGGGAATTAATTTTAAGTATAACACTGTTATTTTAATAATAATAATTGGCCTTTGCATCTATGTTTAGATGATTTATACAACGCAAACCACTTTAATCCGTGCTATTTAAGGCGCTTTAGTGCCTGGGCCATTCTTTGAGGAGTAGGCTTGCCTAGCATATATGCCAGCCTAGTCAGTCATGCCCAGAAGAAAGATCGATATTTTTTATATGTTCTTATTTACATGTAGTATTTACGTCGCTTGATTTCCGTGTCTATCCGACTGTCCATCCACTAAAACGCAACTGATTTTGATGCGGATTTCACCATGTCTTAGCTAATTTCTTTGGAAAAGTTTTAATGTATAATGCATACCCGTGCAAAGCCGGGACAGGTTGCTAGTTTTATATAAAACTACGCTCAGGTACAGTATAATACTTATAAGTCTTATTGGTTTATCATTGGTGGCGGCCATAAAATTTCTTTATTCTATCATAATTTAAAGCACGAGATACAGAGAAAATATTGTGCAAATATAAAAGAGCTAATGCCCTAGCTAAAGCAATGACATGCCTAATACATCATATATGTGCCCTAGAGACATTATTCAGGAAGCAGGCAGCAGGATTTCGTTGAATACAAAAACATGCCCTCTTAAAATACGCCCCTAAAAGTTATATGGTATATAGTTCTATGCTACATAAGTAGGTAGATATGTGATAAAGTTTGTAATATACATTTTTCCATTTTCTTGTGGTAGGTAGGTTTACGTTAAATAAAGAAATAGGCATGTATACCTAGGCATTTGAAAGTTCTTTAAAGTTACGACTCTATATATGCTTCTTTGATTGTTTTGTGAAAACATTATTCTATTCGTTGATTGATTACATCATGGATCGCAAAATAAACATATAGAATCCCAAGTTATTGGAACTATGAAACTTGTAGTCAATCATAATTTAATGTCTAGTTTATTATTGATTCTAAGAAATATTAACTT
The DNA here is from genome assembly GCA_958496205.1 of Idaea biselata. NCBI lineage: Eukaryota > Metazoa > Arthropoda > Insecta > Lepidoptera > Geometridae > Idaea > Idaea biselata. Next base: position 42,450,761 of record OY292394.1, on the reverse strand, counting down.
ACCGTTAAAAGTACCTACGTAAGTCTCTAAAAATAAGGAGACGATGTTCTAGTAACACGAGGAACCAATGACGAAGAATATAACATTTGAAATCTTTAAAGAAATAACTGTAACTCACCTCTGTCGCCGATGAAGCGATCCAATAAAAAGTCAGAAATCGGATTAACACTGCGGTGAAATAAGCACGAACACTTTGTCTCTGAATGTTTGTATGAACAAGTCCATAAAGTAGTTGGGGTAGCACAGGCGATAAAGAAGTCCTATATTGCGTGGGTGTAGTCCAGAGTTTAGTGGGCAGGCTGGTAAGGTTTTCGGTGCCGGCGGCGCGATGGTGGCGGTCCAGCGTCCGGCCGCACAACGCGCCTCGCAACGGTAAACTGGCTGCCACCGCCGACACAGCCTCTCCCTCGCTTGTATGAGTGCCTCAAACCTCCCTCCTGAACAGATAGTACCGTACACTGCGCTTATGTCTTGCTAACATTTATTATACTTTTGTTAGTGTTGTGTTGAGAACGCGCTTGTGTGCCGTCGATGCGGCACACAGGCGTATTGCATACCGTGTTTCCTGCGAGTGTGGGTGTTGGAGTAGGTAAAGTAACTACCTATGCGTGCTTTGATCTTACGATTTGGTATGCACGGCCGCACAGCCGCACGTAGCGCTGTGGGTATAGGTACAACATCTATAATAATATCTACTCAATAATTTTAGTTTGGGTTTGTGCAACAACACACGTCGCGTCGTGCCGACCGAACTATCTAGGCTAGGAACCAGTGCAGCGCAAGTACCGTCGCAAAATGTATCTTTAGTTTGGTATTAAATCAGTAGTGTAAGGTACGGGGCGATTAAAGGAGGAGATACGAGTAGGGGGAGGGTCAACCATAATTTATTATTTAGGTAGGGAAGGCTTCATGTAGACAAAATATTATTAAAATGTGGTAAACAAGTTAACTGAATGCATAACACATTTTAAAATATTTCTCCATGACGAAGTTTTACTAGGTTTACACTTAGACTTCGTTTTGTAATTAATAATTAAGGGCTTCAGAGATAATTCATTTTCCCAAAAATAAATCTTGTGAACTTCACACAGCGCCACCTAGCCCCATAGTAAGCTTATGTTATGGTGACAACGGATATAAAACTTACTTACTACACTTATTTTCTTTTGTAAAAATCTAAGTACAAATTGTCATATTGTAGGTACATTAAGAGACACCCAGACCAGAAACAAACACTTATTTAAGCATAAATACTGTTTCCGACGGGAATCGAACCCGCAACCTATTGCATTGCAGTCGGGTCTTCTCCCAACACGCCACAGAGGTCGTGAAAGGAACAAAACCAGCGCTGTAGGTAGATAATTCCTTTGTTACCCGACTGCCGAAGGAGGGCTATACCTACTCTAAGTGAAGCCATATTAATTGATTTCAAGAAGAAGGAAAGTGGTCCTACCTCTACCTAAAAGCAGATAAGGTTAGGTTATCTAGGTTAACAATTAGGTTAAGGTATTCTAGAAAGATTCTAATTAGAATTGGCCCTCGAAAATACCTGAAAAATTACCATACATCTACGTCCATCTCTTGTTTGTCTGTCTGTCCATTTGCCTGAATGCTTTGAAATTCAGAAGCAGAGTTATAAGAACGTAAGTAAATAAGTGCCTATCTGTTTGTTACTACTTCCTTTCAAAACTTCATTGGCCATCTTCAAAACGTGTTACTTTAGGGCTGGGGAAACATCTGATAAAATATTTTTTGTGTATTTAGGTCTTCTCTATCCAACTTGCCGGACTATGCGCGGCGTATTAATTAAAGGCATGCAAAGTTGCAGCGTTTTATTAAGCTTCAGGATGGACAGACAGACTGACCGACGGACGGATATGGAAACTACAAGGGTTTTTTGTTGTCTACAAAACCCTGAAAAGTGTTTTCTTAAATGGTACCCAGAAAATATCACACTCACAACTTAGTCAACCATGCCCGAGAAAAGACTGAGGTGTCTGGAAGAATTCGAAGCCAACTATGCCGCAGGATTCCACAACGTTTTCCTTCACCATCTAATATAAGCGCCATAAACAGCATGGATGATACTACTATGATGATACTAGGATACTATGATGAGTACTATAAAATCATTATAATGAGTAGGTAAGTACTTACATTGTTAGATTATTGAATTAAAGTTGTTCTTCTGCTCATAACTTCTGTGAGCGTGCTACTCCTATCCTATTTTCATCGAACCGATTTCGTAGTAGTAGAATCAGTGCCGGATTTATACTTTTTATGAGTGTAGGCCACTTTATTTTTGCCGCCCTATGTACCTACATACTTTCGTAAAACGAAAACGGACGTAAAAATACGTAAAAAAGACACAATATATACAATTTTTACGGATAAAAACTTTTGACATAAATATTTTAGGCATATCGACATTTGGCATAAAATTTTTAGCCATAATACGTACTCTACTCATCATTACGCATAAACATGTTTGTCATAAATATTTTACGCATAAAATTCATTACACATAAAAATGTAGGGTATGGTGGGCATCAGAAACTATTTTAAGCATTTAAGAAACTATCAAACTAAGTGCCTAGATGACTGAATCAAACGATTCTCTTAGGTAATAAGTAATAACCAACCGGTGGATCGCCTACGAGACAGAGATGGGATGGCAGCGTTGGCAAATGTCGTGCGGAGTTCCACAGGGGTCGGTCCTTGGGCCGCTCCTGTGGAACCTGGACTACGACTGGGTGCTTCGCGGTGTGCTACTCGAAAACCTCAGCCTTACCTGCTACGCCAACGATACGCTGGTGACGGCAAGAGGGAGGACACATCGCGAGGCGGCCCTACTCGCAACTGCCGGCGTCTCTCATGTGGTCAATAGAATCCGCCACCTGGGCTTAGAAGTGGCACTTAATAAGGCAGAAGCAATAAGCTTTCATGGGCCTCGAAATAAGACTGTTGGATCGACGCTGAAGTACCTTGGTCTGGTGTACTTGACAGCAGGTGGAACTTTGAGGCCCATTTCGTCCAGTTGAAGCCAAAACTTGTGAAGACAGCGGGAGCCCTCTCTCGCCCGCTACCAAATATTGGAGGACCAGGCGTCTTGTGTCGACGATTATATTTAGGAGTCATACGCTCCATGGCATTGTATGGCGCACCCGTGTGGGCTCCGACTCTTTCAAATGGCAACATTGTCGCTCTGAATAATATTCAGAAAATAATGGCCACAAGAGTTACTAGGGCATACCGCACGGTGTCAAAAGTGGCGGCCTGTGTTCTTGCAGGAAATCCGCCTTGGGACCTCGAAGCTAAGTCCCTCGTATCACTTTTCAAGTGGCGCGAGGAAGCACGAACCCGAGGCGTCCGACCGGCGCTCAGAGAGGTGGAGGAGCGCCGGGATGAGTTTCGGCAAGTTGTAGTGGCGAATTGGAAGAAGCGTTTGGAGCGTCCTAATTATGGACGTTAAACCATTGAGGCTATCCGACCGGTATTGGACGAGTGGCTTCAGCGAAGCCACGGAGCTCTCTCATTTCGTCTTATACAGATACTTTCCGAACATGGTTGTTTTGGAAAGTACCTGTGTCGGATTAAGAGAGAGCCCACTGAAAGATGCCACCACTGCACCTCTGAATGTGACACAGCGTGGCACACTGTGGTGGAGTGTCCGGCTTGGGATGGGAGGAACCGTGTCAATTAATGAGGGAAACAGTCGGGCCTGATCTGACGCTGCCAGCAGTGGTACGAGCCATTGTTGCCAGCGACGAATCGTGGCAAGTATTTCGCACTTTCTGCGAGGCAGTTATGTCCGCAAAAGAGGAGGCTGCTGAGAGAGAGCGCGAGCTCCTCGCGGTAGAACCGATGCGCGCTAGGCGCAACAGGAGGCGGGTGGTCTATAATGATCATCTGCCACCCTAAAGTGGCCTGTGGGGGTGTACTCGGGGGAGTCCACCTCCAGATCACGGGCCCGAGATGGCGGTGGCGTGTCCTACACCGCCTCTCAAGAAGGATTTTCTCCCGTATGCTTGGGTTTTGAGACGGGGTCTCACAAGACCAGCCGTCGTTTTGGGACAGCAGATGTCGTATATCAATGTTCCTGCGTCCCTGACACTTACGGCGGAGAGAGGACACCGGGGGGTTTTAGTGGGTAAACCTCTGGCCGCCTATCACCTCAGGCCAGAGGGAGCCCGACACATCCCCGCCGCTTCCCCCGGAGCGGCGGGATGGTTTATAAGGATGGATTTCCCCCCGAAAAAAAAAAGAAAAAAAAAAAGGTAAACCACTTAAATTTTATGCGTTTTGAGTGTTATGCTATATTTTTTTATGACGAAAATTTTTACGCGTTGTGTTTATAGTTTATGAGTATTATTCGTTTTTTTTAACGTTTTTTGCCTTTCGTGTTTATGACAAAAAAGTTTATGCCAGACAGGGGGGACCCCCTTCATTCAAACAATTTCTTTGACAAAAAGTCTCAAGTTAACTTGGTCGCTTCGAGCGTCCAAAAAGGCGGGGATGTGATCAACCACTTATGTTACGAAGCTTCATCATAGGCCCAGTAAGATCCTCTATAGGTTTGAGCTTAACCGTACGGGGACGAAAGCTTTTATAGACCAAACAAGTTACGTTTTCATACATTGGAAACCAAGAAAGTCATTTTTTACCCGACTGCGCGACGCAAAGAAGGGTTATTTAAATGTTTTGTCCATGGATATTACATGGTTTGACGCCCCCAACAAAACTGCATACTCAAAATTTATTTTTCAAAATTTCTATGAAAGGGAATCTCAAAATACCTTTCGCCTTGGCGCCTTTTGCCCGCCGCGCTGCCCTCATCTATCATTTCACACGATAATATAGGTTTCGATAGGAAAGAAAAAGTTGCTATAGGGATTTATTTAAAGTATAAAAACCACGAGAAAACCAGTGGACGTGTTTGAATTTTCTCCTTTGAAATCGAGTGAACGTCCTCTGAAATCTGCCGCCCCTAGGACGCTGCCGCCCCTAGGCCGCGGCCTATACGGCCTTGTGATAAATCCAGTACTGAGTAGAATACACAATAAACATCCAAAACATTTTTTTTTTTTAAAACCACATACACAAATCACAATATCAGATGGGATAGACTTTCCAAGTTGATTTTAATTGCTATTTCGAATGTACACTAATAAATAAATATTACAAAACAAAGTTGTACAAAACCGAATAAACATTATTTTGAAGTTCCCGCGTCCGATTGACACATTTGTCTATGAATGAGACTTTCGTTTTGTCTATAGTTTTAGGGCTGCCATTTGAAAAAATCTTTAACAATCTGTCAAATCAAATAAACAAATCAGTCGAAAAAAAAATCAACTGGCATCCCTGCCGGGTGTGTGAGCTACGTACGAGATATGTATCTGTAAAATCTCTATTTTAAGTGTAAACAATGATTTTTTTTAAATATAAGATTGTTTAATATTATTAAACTTTCGTTTGTGTTTGTAATGGTGTAACTGCAGTGATTTATAATCCTTTTACATTGATGTAAAGTTCTCGTGCTTTGTCTTCGTGTGTGTCAATATACTCAAAATGGCGCATCAACTAGCACCGTCTGTAAATTGTTCATTAGACGACATTGACCTCAGCGCCCTGAAGGTAATTTTTATGAAGATTAGTACATTTTCCTTTGTACAACAGTTTTCTGGAAGCTCCCGGAACTAAGGCTTTATATTATCAGAAATCTCCTGACGAAAGGGCAATGATCTCACAGGGCGTGAATCATACCAAAGTGAAGGTTCCTTTTAGATTGGCCATAATATTTCATTTACCTACTTAGATCTAATGGTACTTTCAGGATCCAGCTGGCATTTTTGAACTAATCGAAGTAGTAGGAAACGGAACATATGGACAAGTTTACAAGGTAAGATTATTCATAGAGTCAATCCATTAATTTCAACACTTAGGTAAGTAGGTAGGTTCGTTTTCTGGACCTGAGACAGTAAGTACTAATTGCTAAGTACCTACTTCTATTGTTTCCAGTTTCATGTTGATAAAGTGTCTGATGTACCCGGAGGCATGTAATACCCATCAGTTGTTAAAACTTAATTGAGTAATATTACAACTAATAAGAAAGTTTAATATAATTGTCTCTGTCATTGCAGGCAGACATTACAAATATTTTTATGAATACCTAAATACTGGTATACAATAGATAATGCATCTTCTATTTAACCATGCGCAGCCAGCTCAGATTTACTTTTTAAAACTTGGTTATTATTTGGTTTGAATGTAGAGCCAATATAATCAGCAAACATCACAATCAATCTCATTCAGCTATTGGTTGATTGGGTCTATTTATTTTTCAAAGAATAAGATCATCAAAAACTGTTAAGTTTTTACTGTATTCTATGAAATAAACACCTACAACAATTAAAATAAATACCTTGCTATCTAAGTTACACACATGTTACACACTATCATTAAATTCAGTTAATATTATGTTACTAATGCAAATGGACCCTCTATTAAAAGATAACAAGCCTTACCACTTTGTGTAATAAATATATTGTATCTAGGTATAACTGTGATGAACCTACTCACCAAACAATAACTCAGTTACTCTGGAATTACCTACTTATGAAAAAACTTTCAATACAAAGACAATTGTTTTATGATATACTTAGGTGTTTCTAGAAATAAATCATGACAAGTTACATGATCAATTACTATGTACTTAGGTAACTTTGAACAGATATTATATTATTTGTAATTTTTTTTCTCTCTTGCTACTAAATATTTACTTACTTTAGCTTTTTTATATGATCTACTGATTAGGTCTTTGTTTCTCAGGGAGTTTAATTATCAAACACAGAGATTTTAATATTCGATTTTAAACTTACATGGTTGTTTTTACTACAAATATTATTAAATAACAGGGTATTACCATGTTTTTGGAGAAGCTCGATATTTCGCCAGTAATTTCAACTCACTTGTTGACAAGGCTAGTCTGGTGAACAAGCCAATTTATTAAATCACGGGGTAAATACCCCATTATTTAATGATATTTGCATTGAGATTTTTTTTTCGTATCAGGAAGTATCAGACAAATGTTTACTCTTTCTTACTGTAGCTTATAATTTTAGGGTCGACACACAAAAACTGGCCAACTTGCAGCCATTAAGGTTATGGATGTCACACAAGATGAGGAAGAAGAGATAAAACTGGAAATCAATGTTTTGAAAAAATATTCAAATCATCGTAACATTGCCACTTATTATGGTGCTTTTATCAAAAAGAGCCCACCAGGGAAAGATGACCAGCTTTGGTTGGTCATGGAGTATTGTGGTGCTGGTGGGTATTAAAATTACTCTTTTCATACTATGTGCCCAAATAACTAAAAACTAAGAATAGCTTGTTGTACCTCTCATAATCTCATCTCATCATCTCTTAAATATAATGTATTTCAACAGTCATTAGTATTCGTTTAGAGAAAACGAATTTACGAAATAGTTTTAATTATGTAATAACTGCTACACCACCAGCACATGAAGATCCATACCCTTTTATTTTTAGGTTCTGTGACTGACTTAGTCAAATCTACTAAAGGACAATCTTTGAAAGAGGAGTGGATATCATATATCTGCAGGGAGATATTAAGAGGTCTTAGTTACTTACACTCAAACAAAGTTATTCATCGAGATATAAAGGGACAAAATGTCTTACTAACAGACAATGCAGAAGTTAAACTCGGTGAGATTTTTGTTTAATTTCTTTATTTTAGACTACATTTGAATTGATGCTGAAGATACACTTTAAATTTATAAACAAATTGTCAACCACACACCTTAATAGAGTAGTGATTAAGACTTCTTGTAAGTATATTTGTTTTATTGCAATTAATTTACATTCAATTGTAATATTCCTACAGTTGATTTCGGAGTGTCAGCTCAATTAGACAGGACTATTGGTAGAAGGAATACTTTCATTGGTACTCCCTACTGGATGGCCCCTGAAGTGATTGCCTGTGATGAGAATCCTGACGCTACATATGACAATCGGTCTGATCTTTGGTCTCTCGGTATAACGGCGCTTGAGATGGCGGAAAGCCAACCACCTCTCTGTGATCTCCACCCCATGAGAGCACTCTTCCTTATTCCAAGGTACCTTCAAATTCTAATTCTAAGTTTTTATTCACAACTCAAATTTTCTCGTTATGTTAGTTAGCCAATGTTTAACATGTCAATAATTTCAGGAATCCACCACCTCGTCTTAAGTCAAAGAAATGGGCTAAAAAGTTTCACAGTTTTATTGAGACCGTTCTTGTTAAGGACTATCACCAGCGTCCTTATACTGAGCAGCTGCTGAAGCATCCATTCATCAGGTTATAAATTGTTTATTCACTCTTAATTTCAATTGTAAACAACATCATAAACTTGCTAACATTTGGTGACATTTCAGAGATCAACCAACTGAGAGACAAGTCAGGATTCAGTTAAAGGATCACATAGATAGATGTAAGAAAAGAAAGCAAGACAACTCCGTACGAGAGGACTATAAATACTCTGGTTCGGAGGGAGAAGAAGAGGAGAATGCGGTTGCGGGCGAACCTTCATCCATCGTGCACAATGCGGCCGCTCACCAAGGAGGCGACACTTTGCGACGCAACTTCCAGCAGATACAAGAAGGCCCTAGGTAACTAACTAGCTAACTATACTTCTGTGTAGTTTGTTTGTAGTGTCTGTTTTCATAACTAACGTTTTCTCTAACTAGACCGGCCGAAGCGCAGCCGCAGCCTCCTCCTAAACGCAACAGTAAGCGCGAGGAACGTGAAGAGATTCCAGGTAATTGTTACTCTATTCTGGCTAATTTTCTCTGAGAAACTGTGACGTTATTTAACAGTGTGTTTCGCTTTAGAACCTGGCCCGCCGGCGAGACCTTCCATTCCACAAAGACTGATTGTTGTGCCGGATCCTCAGGCGCAGCAACCTAATAGATATAGGTAACTAATTCGATTTCATTAGTCTATTAACAAGTAACAAAAGACTTAACATTTCTGGAATATACTGAAGAAGAAAGAACCAAAGTGTTTTAGCGTATCAATTTCGCATTTTTTAAATTTAAACCAAGGCAAACTTTTTTTCGTCAGGAGTTTAGACCTTATTTTATGTAATTAGACTTCTCTAATAGGGTCCATTTGTGAGAGGGTTATTTTGTCGAAAGGAGAAACAGCCTAGCTCCATAAATTTCGCCACATGAACTGTCTGACCAGACAACTCAGTACAGATTGTCCAATGAGTCAATTTTTTTGCAATTTAGTTGTGACTAAGATGTCACTGTAATCGAACCGGTTTGTAATCAATTATAACAATTGACCCGGTGATGCTACGAAATTAGAAGAACTGACCCCACATAAAGTGGGAAATAGCGAGGAACAAGAAGAAGATTGATATGACAGGTCGGGAAGCTTAGATATGGAGTTAATGTGATCGTTCGCTGTGTAGGCCACTGCCGCCGACGCCGAAGTCGTCTGGCTCGTCGAACAGCTCCGGGTCCAACAACGGCACGCCGCCCGCCAGCGGCCCGCAGCCGCCGCAACGAGGCAGCCATCACATGTTCAAGCCCATGGTACACTATACTTCATTTACTCTTTCTTTCAACCGCTCTCTTTAAATCGTAAGGGGAACAGGTTGGATCTTGTTCCACTGTCGTCTTCTAGATGAGCGTTCGTCCTCTTGTACCATAGAATCATTTACCATCAGGTTATGTAGTGGTTGTATAAAACAAAATCGCATTATGTCTGTGTGCCGTCTGTCTGTTTATTTTCTAACTCTTATTAAATCACACAACAGGTTTTGATGTTTTGCTATCATTTAGAGAAATTCTTCCCTAAACGATATACGTATGTCTATTATTTACATAACATTATGTAATAAATAATAATAATAAATAAATTCTGTGAACAACACACAGCGCCATCTAGCCCCGTGGTAAGCGACTAAGCTTGTGTTACGGTGACTAGACAACGGATATAATACTTATATTTATTTTTCTTTTGTAAATACATACATATTATACATAGAAGGACACCCAGACCAGACACAAATATTTATTTTTAAGCATAAATACTTGCACCCGGCGGGAATCGAACCCGCAACCTCCTGCATTGCAGTCGCGCTCTCGCACGACGCGCCACAGAGGTCGTCGATGTACATACATACATATGATCATTATGAGAGATTGTTTGACATTACAAAATATGAGATTAAGTCGATGATCTATGATTCGAACTACCAACAAAGTGTTTCTTTATCTTAAAATCAAGTATAAATTAGAATTAAAGCTATCTAGGTACTGTACTTTCAACATTTTGAGTTATATTTTATTTTATTCTGGTTACAATATTTATGTGTGTATTTATATCGGCTTTTTGTTTTTATTTTCATGTCACGCTGTTACCTTTATTTGCACTCGTGATTACCGCAGCTTCCACCGAGAAGACCAGAGGTTTGTTTATTTCGTTTCACCTATAGAAAGTTGGTCAGTTATTGTGTTCGAAGCGTTAAATATACTTAAATGTTTGTGTTTTCTAGGATTTGGACAAATTGGCCGCTCAACTCAACGAATTAGGAGTAGTGTCTGGGAACGAACCTCCAAATCGACCACCGCGGGCGCCTACAAACGGACAAGGTATGAGTTTTTATGGAATATGTATAGAACTCCATGTCAAATGTCTTTCAAACCATGATATGCACTTACAGCCAGAAACAGAAACGCTACTTAAAATTTGAGACGTACTTAAATAATAACTGTAATCGGCCGTTAGATAGATAAATAAACGCTTTATTGTACCAAAATATAAAAAATACTAGTTTACCAGATAAAAACTTAAATCTATTGTGGCAAAATGGGCGGCTTTATCGCGATCTCTTTTAGGCAACCAATACGCAGCCACAACCAGGCACTTTGGCTTCTTTTCTTCTGCGACTTTGGCTTCTGACACTTGGCTACAACACTTTGTACTGCAGCCAAGTATCAGAAGCCTAACATGTCTATTGGTAGATTGACTCCTGTGAAGATATTAATTGTATAATCTAACAAATGAATATTATAAATCGTTTATAAGTATTTTATCTGTTGTCTAGCATCCACATTAGTTAAGGGGTAGATACAACTGTGTGTAATCTTCTTCTTCTTCTTCTTATATATAAAAATGAAACGTTTTCTGTTGTCACGACATCACGCGTGAACGGCTGGACCGATTTCGATAATTCTTTTTTTGTTGTGTTTGCTATTGTCAGGAGAAGGTTCTTATGAAAGAAAAAATGCTAAACCGCGATTTTGATGAATTTTATTTTTTTATACTAAACGACAGGACAACGTCTGTCGGGTCAGCTAGTATCTTATAATACCTATTAATCCGACTTATTGAATACAACAGGGCCGCCAGTCGAGAGGAATCCGCCCGAACAGTTCGAGGAGTCTGAGAGCGAGTCGGACGGCGAGGAGAGTGGAGGCCGCGTGCGCAACGACGGCACCTTGCTCGCCAGCGATCCGCCTAAGCCACTGTGAGTTGAACATTCTGAACTGGTCCTTGTTTTTTGCGCGAAAACTTTGCCACAATAATGGCTGCGTCGTAGCCTCGTTAAGGTCATCCACTGAAGAGAGACACTGGGCAGTTAGAATAGTAGTGCGTGCCTACTATTCACTTGAATTGCTTTCTCTAAATTCAATGGTCTCAATGGCCATCGCGTCGATATATTTCACTTGAGCTGTCCTGGCACAAGCCGGATTGAAATCAAGAAAAGCTTTCCAAGATTTTTAATGAGATC
>OY292394.1:42369495-42438751 GCA_958496205.1 Idaea biselata | reverse complement strand
GGGGAGCCGATTCTGACGGATTTCATTAAAATGAACGATTAGCTTGAGAATGTCCGCTCAGGGCGAAATTAAAAAGGTCGATAAAAGAAGTGCAGCGTCGAAGGCTCAGCGAATAACCCGATAGACGCGTTGAAGAACGTCGCCGCGTTGATCAAGACGAGGAGAGCGAGTCGACGGCACCCCCGAGCAGACAGAGCAGTGTCAACAGCGACTCGCCTTCCACTAGCATCTGCTTCTCGAGCGGGGCGTCTTTCGACAAGGCCGGGACGCCCAGACGTTACCGCTAACACTCTCGATAACAAACAAAACGCGGAACCGGCCTTCGAAGCCAACGCGATGATGAAACCCCGCCGAGAAAAGACTGAATCCGATATAGTATTTCGAAGAAACTCTCAGTATAATCGTCACTCGGAACTCGTGGCGAGTTGTGGGCAGGAAGCGGTACTCGCTCAGGACAGGTAAATTGCTCCCTGCTCGAGACAGTTTCAATAATATACTGACATTATGGTATCGGGGGTCTGTCTAACATAGTTTGAGTATTAACTAACGTTCAGCTTTTATATGAATGGTATCGGTTGACGTAATCATAATAATTATGTGTAATCGCTACAGTTTGGGTATGGTTAATATTATTAACAATGCGTGGGAATGGTCGAAGGTTAATCTGTATTATATTGTTTTTTGTTTGGTTTTCATGGTTTCCATACTATGCTCACACGTCTTACGTTTTGGTGTGACTGTTTTTTTTTTTTTAGAAAAATAGTTACAAAGATCTTCTAGTAGCATGAACTGTCAAAAGTCGCGGAAATTTTAAAGTGGTGTAGGTTCTCGTACGATATAATCTTCAAGTGCTTTCAAGAATAACTAATTATATTATTTGTATTCAAAATGCCTTATATTTTTAAAAACATTGAGCTTACTAATAAATCACCTAATTATAATTAACTGCTTTATCAATTCATGACTCATTTGTGAGCTACAGCTATATTAATCATAGAACTAACAACACACTGTTATCTGTACGCGAATACCGTCTTCCTGCCAAGAAATGGATAAACGAATGTAACGTACTTCGTGCCATCGACACTCGACCAATTAACTTTACGAATATCGCCTAACGAAAACCTCACCGAAGCTGAAACTAAATGAAACGAAATCATCTTGATTTGTGAATGTGTTGCATGAACTGGCTGCCGTTTGTGTTTGTCGCGCGCTGTTACAATTGTGTTTATTAATGCTACACTTTGTTTGTCACAGGTTTTTAATATTAACTCTATTGTTGATTATTTTAGATTGTAAGAACGTACTTTGTAACGTTGCAGTAACTTGAATTTAGCAGATAATACGATTGTCCGTAGCCTTCCATGGTCTTGAGGAAACTTAGCTAAGCAATATACCTACTACTTTGTTACATTTTCCCTAAAGTTTCCCTATTCGGCTCTGAAGTTATGCTCAAAACAATGCGCACCAACATACAAAATATGAAGTGCAATCTTAACGAAAATTTGAATTATGCGAAGACATAACCCTAAAACATATAAAGCTTTAGGGCTCATTCACACGTAGCCAAATTAATTTGACGCAGATACGAAGCTACTCATACAATTGTTGAACAACATGACCCTTTCCTTGCAGTCGGATAAAAATAGGTGTTGAGACGTATAAGTACGTGTGAATGCCTTAAGCCGGACCTATTAATATGTCATCCAATATGAAACTACTGCTACTCTTTCATATATATTCTCTAGATTGCTGACAAATTGTCCCCTGACTGTCGATATAGGGTCGTTCGAGCGGCGGCAACGAGGGCAGCGGGTCACGCACCAGCTCGGTACTCCCCGACCTGCTGTCGCAGGCGGGCCAGCCGACCACCCCGCCCAGACACGACAAGTCTACCAGCGAAGAGGTGAGCGAACTTAGACGTAGAACTGTTCGGTCGCGTATGTTGCGTTTGCGCCAAATTCGATTTCTAACTTCATGACTTTTGAAAAATATGGTTCATATGATATTTGAAAATATGGTTCATGACTTTTGAAAAATATGGTTAGTTAGATTTGCCCTGGGGTTTTATTTCCCTAAGGTTTTGGCGTGAGATATCAATCGCGTATGTCCAGGATCAGGATATAAGGTCCTTCTTCGAAGTTCTTTTATATCTATCCCTATGTTATTTAGCATTTAGCGTTGGTAGCGGAAACGAAAACACGTCGCTCACTTACTGGCTATCACGAATAAAGATGAAATGGGGAATCCAGTCTTTTATATTAAAAATAAAGACGTATTAATAAATGTCGTTATAGACATAAACACATTTATTTGCTATAACAACACGCATACACAGAGAATTAACAAAACTGGTTATACAAACAAACAGTTGTAATATAAAAGGTCCATTGTGTTAATGATATCAAAGTTGGTCATTTAAAAATAGAATTTGGCCAAACGTACACAATTTTACATAGAGGCATTGTCTAGCCCTTGCTGTAAGTTATAATGCGCGATAGTCAATTCTAGATATGCGGTACATTATACCAATGCTAACAAAGTAATTCATGTAAACGATTATATCTCATTTTATTAGAAATCTGGCTATTACAGTTATCTTAATTTATGTAAACTTGCCTACGAGCTTAGTAAGTAAAGAAATTTAAAAATAAACATATTCATCTGCTTTCACAGTAAACCGGACAACAGTTTCCGGTTCATTTCTATTTTCGATATGTTTTCGCCACTATTTGCTTAACAAATCCATTACAAAATTGTGGCATTCATCAAATATTTGCTTACATGGGATTTATTTACAAGATACATTGCCTATAACCATTATGTGACTTTAGGAGCTTCCAATAATTCACTAAAATGAACTATAAACACATAAACAATAACTAAAAACCCATTACTTACATTCTAATGTTATTTGTTTTTACTCCCAATTTAATATCTTGAGAAGCTCATAGATTCTCCTTTGTTGATTATTTTAGTTTAACAAGCTGAGTGCTCAATTTGATATGCCTACGTTTTGTGAAATAATGTTGGAAGTTCCTAGACCGGTGACCGGTATTGGTATAGCCGGCTCATTGTGGTGCCAAGCTTCTCGTATGTCGTATTAATGTAATGATGGTTGTCAATCATGCAAACGTCCCGGAGCCGCGCCCGCGCCAGTTTCGCAGACACCCCATAAACGATGCGTAAGTATACAATGAATTGATGCAAGCAAGAATACATGCTTACCTGCGTAAAGGTTCTACTAGATTTTGTTTGAAGTTAGATTTGTATCTTCTTCTTTATGCATTTTCTAGACCGCTTTCATTTATGTAATCGTAAGGCAATGTTGTTGATCATCGAATGCAGATCTTTAATTCATCAGCTTTACGGTAGAACAGAAAGTACTTGAGGCAGCTTTAATAACAATTGTAAACATGAGGTCAACGGGTTTAATTACTTGCTGGATATGAGACGATAAATGCCGAGTATAAAGGTCAATAACCGTACATACTTACTCACTTTTATAGCACTATCTTAATTGATCACGACCACGAAGCTAAAAACTTTAATAAGATCTCGTTATCTTATAAGACAATGAGTTAGAAACTCCCCAGTAATAAAATGTAAATAAAATAACTGTAGGTATTGATGTTATTCTACTCTATGTTATAAAATATTTCATTGCCTGCATCATATTCATATATCAATATCACATACACGAGATACGTCACTTCCATAAATTGTAGATAATAGCCATCAAGCAAATAACTTTCCAATGTATTTGGAATGACTAATAATTTGGGAGATGGACTTGACTAACCAATCACCAGTATATATACCTATCGTTGTATCGTGATGTACACATACTGCTGTCTTACGTATGGTAAGAGTTTGTATTTTTTCTATTTCAGTACCGACAAGCGATTGCCGGTGGCACGCCTCTGTCCCATCAACACCAGCATCACCATCCCAATGCGCCTTCGTCGGTGCAATCGACTCCGTCGAAGTCGTTCGTGTCTGGCGCGTCTCCCCTGCAGCACCCGCTGCAGAATTCCCCGTCGAACTCGTCAGTAGGGTCCCAACAGCAGTTCCTCCCCTTGCAACAGAAGCAGCGTTCGTTCCTCACGTTCGGGTTCGGCGCCGGGTCGACGGGCAGCGGCGGCGGCAGCACCGCCGGCTCCGCCTCGCGCCGCGAGAGTCACGTCAACGTCAACGTCACCCCCACGGGACACGACCTCTCCTCGGACACGCCGGAGATACGCAAGTACAAGAAGCGATTCAACTCGGAAATACTCTGTGCCGCTTTATGGGGTAAGTGTCTGTGCGAGTTTATTGATTGTAATGTAATCCGAAACGTAGTTGTTTTAGACAACTAGGCGACCAAAGACAATCAGTTGGAAATAATGACCATTACCTTTGTATCATAGTTCAAAATTATTTTAAAAATCTAAATTAATTTCAACCTGTTCAAACGACGCACTGCTTGGTACATTTGAGTTTTAATAATTTTGTAATCCAAAAGATGATCCAAGACTTTTAAATCGAAAAAACCAGAAACAAACAAATATTATAATAGATCCGAAAGAAGACAATTTCATGTTCTTTTTATATTTTAGGAGTCAATCTACTAATTGGTACCGAAAATGGTTTGATGCTCCTGGATCGCTCAGGACAAGGGAAAGTTTATCAATTGATCTCACGACGACGATTCCAGCAGATGGAAGTATTAGAAGGGCAGAACATTCTCGTGACTGTGTCGGGGAAGAAGAACCGAGTTCGTGTGTATTACTTGTCCTGGCTCAAGTCTAAGATACTTCGCACGGACGGCCTTAGTGACGTAAGTGGTTTATGTGGGATTTGTAACACTTGTTTTATTTACATATAGAACTAGTAATATTAGACACTAACTGGTCGAAAGTTAAGACGGAATAGATAGAATAATAGTCAACAACAGCTTGCCGCGTCCCACTTTGACTTACTTCAGCTTCCATTATCGAAGTAGGATTCAAACCACTGAAGAGGTATTCCACAGTATCAAACGCCTTGGCTAAGTCTAGAAACACTCCATCCAGACTCGAGATTTCTGGTCAATTTATTATTATCATGATATTAAATTGGAAATTTGGATTTGGGCACGTTTTTTAACTTGTTTATTTTAATTTACAGCAAGCAGAACGAAGAAATGGTTGGATAAATGTGGGTGAATTACAAGGGGCTGTGCATTTCCGTATTGTGAAGTATGAGCGAATAAAGTTCCTTGTGATCGCCTTGAAAGATTCTATTGAGATCTATGCTTGGGCTCCGAAACCATATCACAAATTCATGGCTTTCAAAAACTTTGGAGAATTACAACATAGGTAAGGCAGAATCATAATTATATAAACAATGATTTTCCAAACAAAAAACTTAATAAATATTGTAAAATTGTCGTACTTTAAATAGACAGCGGGGTGGTTATTTGGCTACCTATCTTAGCTAAGTTTCATTAAAATCAGTTTGGCTATTCAAAAACTGTTTGAGAATTGATTTTTGTACTTGTTTTTTCCAGGCCTTTGTTAGTTGACTTAACAATAGAGGAAGGTACAAGACTGAAAGTTATTTACGGATCAGCAGACGGCTTCCACGCTGTCGATCTGGACACCGCCTCCGTTTACGACATTTATATTCCAAAGCACGTAAGTTTCAGCGAAATATATTTCTTAATTGTAGAATACTATTATTAAATAGGCATACTTGTAGCAAGCTATATCATACTGACTTATCCTTATCTGAGAATACCTTAGCTAGGTCAAACTAGAGTCCAGTTCGACTTAGTAGGTAGTTCGTCCTGATACTGGACGCCCCCAAATTTAAATAGAATGGCTATGTTCATTCGACTTTCGATTTTCTTTACATTTTTTTTATTTACTCATTAATTAAAAAAATACAATTCTGTACAGATGATTAATATGGAGGGTTCTGTGGTGCAGCAGTAGCATAAAATTGCGTCTCTTGTTTTCAAACGACGAGAAAAAGAGACACCATTTTTGTTGATTGAAAAAACTACAGCTGGCTCTCAAATGACAAAGGCTCATTAGGTAATTTCTGTCTAATTACAGGGCGCTATCGTTCCACATTGCATCGTACCGCTTCCAAACTCAAACGGCGTTCAGTTATTACTGTGCTACGACAATGAAGGTGTCTACGTGAATACGTACGGGAGAGTCAGTAAAAATATTGTACTCCAGGTAAGATTTTTTTAATGCCACCTTAGATGAAAAATACATACTGCCCAATTAGATATCCAACACAAAAGATCGGTTTTGGTCGAGTGGAAGATAGCACGAGTTTGATTCCGAAAGTCAAAGATTCGAATCCCGGCCAACCGCCGACCCCACTAAGAAAAACATATGTGCGCTATTAACATCATTCTCACGGTGAAGGAAATCATCTTAAAGTCGATTTTTAAGTCTTAAGCCAGCGTAAAGTCACACACACAGGCCCTGTTATGGGACTAGGTGCTAAAACAGAATTATTCCTATCTGTACCCCCGCTTTGTCCCCATGGGGTGACAGATCGGACAAAAAAGTTTGATCTGTCCCCCTGTTACTGATGAGGGGACAGTTTAAACTTTTTTCACCTCCTTAATGTTTTATCTGTCCCCCTATCAGTATTCTCTTACAAATCTAACTTTTTAATTTTTGTTTGTCCACTACAGAATTAAATATAATATGTACCTATATTCTTAAAATCATAAAAAAATATATTATTATTTGTATTTTATTATTTTAATTTATGTTCTTAAAAGTAATGCAACCTTTTTAAAAATAAAAGATAAAATAAGTTATAAATATTTCTATTATGTCTCTAAATAATTATTATCAGTCTCATAAATCAGGAAAGGTACCTACATATTACAAAATCAGTCTTAGTAAGATACAAATATCTCCATACTTAAACTTACTAACATCACGAATATTTATCTAAAACTTGCTAAAAATATAAATCACAGTAGATATTGTATATATTACACAATCAGTCTTCTGATTTGACTTCTTACCTAGTTACTACAAATGAAACCTGGACTAATAAACTAAAAGTAAATAATGTCAATAGTGTCAACTTTTGCACATGCTTCATTTGTGCACTGTTTTGCGAATAACGGCTTTAATCTTTTTCAGATAAGGTTCATTGTATTTTTGCTGTATTGTTGTTTACAGAAAACGACCACATCTTTCCGGGAATTTTATTAGTTCAAATAAACAATAGATTTTAAACCAAACAAACATATTTTGTTTCTCTCTCTTTCTTACTCATAAGGTCTGGTTGGCAGTCGCAATTATGCGTAATGCTAAGAAAACTAGTGCTTTATCACCTTTGGAGGTTATTTGTAGTAACTAGGTAAGAAATCAAATCAGAAGACTGATTGTAATTATGTACAATATCTACTGTGATTTATATTTTTAGCAAGTTTTAGATAAATATTCGTGATGTTAGTAAGTTTAAGTATAGAGATATTTGTATCTTAATAAGACTGATTTTGTAATATGTAGGTACTAGAGATGGGCCGACTAGTCGCCGACTAGTCGGGAAAGCCGACTAGTCGACATTTTATCCGACTAGTCGGCAGGTGCCGACTAGTCGGCAAATTATGTGTAGTCGGCAAACGTGTTTTGTTTACGTCAAAAAAACGTAAACAAAACACGTCATAGCTTACATACATCATTTAAACATCTAAAATGTCATGACTATGCCTCAGCTCCATTTTTTTTTTCCAATATTTATTTTTATTTCAACTATTTTTTGGAAGTTTTACTATAGCTTTCGAAGTGCAAATTTATCCAAAAATAGCAACAATCACGTCTAGTAGGTACCTTTCCTGATTTATGAGACTGATAATAATTATTTAGAGACATAATAGAAATATTTATCTATACAAGGTGGATAGGACTATACAACATTAAACAAAACCCTGGGTTGTTAAAATGTGTTGGAATAGTTTGGAATTGTATAATTAATCAGAGAACTGATATTAAAAAATAAAATTTTCAAACAAACTAAATATCCTAAAAAATTAAAACCAATACGAACACCCTGTACCAATGTGCACAGTGTAAGTACGTGCCGCGGCCACCGAGTATTAATCCTACAGAGCAACGCTTCATACAAGCCTGCGGTGGTAAATACTCCACTACATGAACAGCTATGTGTGGGCAAAGCTGTGAGAAGTCACTCATTGCTTTCCGCTCGGGTTTGCCGAGGCCGCCCGAAGAGCCTACTCGGCTCACGTACGTGAACCCGTCGGCACATAGTGAAGTACCTACGCTGCGGGCTTGTATGAAGCTGTTTCTCTGTAGGATTAATACTCGGTGCCGCGGCCGCCTGGCGCTGGTGACAGTTTTGTTTATAGATACATCTACATCGTGTAGCAAATTTGAAAAATGGAAAATAGTGTCCTGTGGCTGAACTACTCAACCGATTCTGTTGAAATTTAGTAGGTGGACTTGGAACGTGTGTAGGTATGTCCAGTTAAAAAAAATGTTGTATTATCCTATCCACCTTGTATATATAAAAGCGAAAATCATAACTTATATAAATAAAGGCGATTATAAACCAAAATCATTTTATCTTTTATTTTTAAAAAGGTTGCATTACTTTTAAGAATATAGATACATATATTTAATTCTGTAGTGGACAAACAACAACAAACTGTCCCCTCATCAGTAACAGGGGGACAGATCAAACGTTTTTGTCCGATCTGTCACCCCATGGGGACAAAGCGGGGGGATAGATAGGAATAATTCCTAAAACACTCAGCAAAATAACTGCACTATTATGATGAGTATCTTTATTAAAATTAAAGACATTTTTCGGTTTGAATCGCGTGGTTTTTATTACTTTTAGTATTGTTACAACACTCAACGTTTCGAGACCTTTCCAGGTCTCTCCTTCAGGATAGACAGGATGTCTATCCTATCCTATTCTTCAGGATGTCTATCCTGAAGAAGAGACCTGGAAAGGTCTCGAAACGTTGAGCGTTGTAACAATGCTAAAAGTAATAAAAACCACGCGATTCAAACCGAAAAATGTCTTTAATTTCAATACAACATCGCAAAAACAGAAGAAGAATCTGAGTATCTTTATGTTTTATTGTTTGTTTCAGTGGGGTGAGATGCCTACATCCGTAGCATACATAGGCACTGGACAGATTATGGGCTGGGGCAATAAGGCTATCGAAATCCGCTCAGTCGAAAGCGGACATCTTGACGGCGTCTTTATGCACAAGAAGGCACAACGACTTAAATTTTTGTGTGAACGTAATGACAAAGTATTCTTTTCATCGGCGAAAGGGGGCTCCTCTTGTCAAATATATTTCATGACGCTCAACAAGCCCGGGATGGCCAACTGGTAAGACGGAGCGAGTGGATCTGTGATCGTAACGCTGAGTAGCGCACGGCGTCCTCCACACAAACGTACAATCACACTTGTACAAGTAAATGCCAGTAGATTAGTCAATATACATTACAAAAACAATGTGCTTTGGCCATTCGGAATTCAAAGACTTGTGATAGTGACAGATTGTATAATATGCTCAAAAGACAATCCACAAATTATTATAATTAAATTCAAGTATTTGAGGACCCTTTATATTATTCATAGTAATCATGGCATTTTGTACTGATTATAGTTTCAATACAATCTATTAAGGATCGTTATATACCTAATTAAGCAATAACCTCTAGGATAAATGTTTTGATATTGACAACTATTCGTAAGTAAGTTAATATGCTTAGTTTTATATTATGTTGCAATGTTTATTTCTTTAAGAAAATATAATTGAAATGAAACAACATTTCCTATTAATTCATATATGCCATATTTTATTGATTATGATGTTAAGATAGTTGGGTGATGATAAATTGGTTACATTATGTTTTTGATGCCATGCCAAACAGTTAATTATTTACAACCATACAAACATTAAGGTAAATTGAAAAATTCTATTTTTTATTTTTTTAAGTGTTAAATTCACCAAATCGGCATTTAGTCACAATTGTATCATAATTGTCACACCAAACTACATTTTTATTAATGGATAAATCCTAAAAATTGGTACTATTTATTATTTATTTGTTATGTACTATATTATTTACATGTATAAAGGTGTAACTGTGCATATTTAAGAATTATATATTTGATGACTTTTTATTTGAGGACACCTTAGCATAAATAAACATTTAAAATCAATTTTATTGGGTTTCATTTGTAACATAAGTAATGTAACACCCACATGGTGTTTTCCAAAGCAGGCCAGATATCTATCAAAATGGTAGATAGATAATTTGTACGATGATAGATATCAGACCTGATTCAAAATCAAAATTGAGATACCTACATTGGATCTTGTTAATAAATTTGTAAGGTTACTACATTGAACATACAAAGCATTGCCTAGTTTGTCAATCTGCAAATTACTCTTATTCTTATCATCTATCTAGTTAATAACTCAGTGTCAGGCACTATGAGGCAGTGCATTGTTGCTTTGAGTTGATCACTGGTGAGTTTCACATTATGTCAAAGCAGGAGTGTAATGCAAAGTACCTCTCAGGGCCTTCGCTGCCTTACGCGGACGCCCGTGGCGGGTACCCGCTTCGCGTGTATGTTTTAAAAGATACGTGGGAGCAGCGCTGCGAGCGACGGTGATCCGTCGCACGCGGCGCGGCCAGCGGTCTCCGCCCCGCGGGCGACGGGGCGCGCTCGTTCGGTCCGCCTTTGTCCACGTCGTCGTCTTTTGGCTAAGTAGTATAAATAAATAAATAATCCATAGGTATCGACTGTACACCAACGCGATCGAAATTATACTGGCGGCGCTGCGAGAGATGGGAGACCGCCACGGACGCCCGCGTCGGATAAGACGGGCGCACGGCGCGGACACCCGCGTCGGGCGTCCGCGCCGTACGTCCGCTTAACGCAGCGAAGGGCCTCAAACTCGGTTATCAACTAGAAAGATAATGGGTGGTGGTAGGCCATTAGAACAGGATCAACTATTCACACAATGCTTTTTATTACTGGATTACTTGTTTTTTTTTTTAATTGGCACTGTAGACTGTAGATATAAAATGTCCATAATCTCCTTTTCATAAACTCTCAAATTCTCATTAAGAGGATAGTCTCCATTCTCTTTCCCCATACAGACGTAGTTTAAATTTTCCTCCCTGGATAAAGACATTGGAGCAAATATGTTTATGCCATAAAACATATCTGTCATGCATGACTGACTATGCATCTACCTTTTTATTTTTTTCATTTTATTATTTTAATTAGAAAATAAAAAAAGGTAGATGCATTGTCATGATAGATATAGGTTTCATGGCATAAACATATTTGCTCTAATGCCTTTATCCAGGGAGGAAAATTTAAACTATGTTTGTATGGAGAAAGAGAATGGAGACTATCCTCCTAAGCTTATGGGTAAAGGCCTGCTCAATTATCAGATCCTAACATGGTGAAACTAGATTTCTTTATATAAAATCCAATTAAACATGTTTGCATCAAACAGGCTCCGATTGATAATTATGTGTACACTTAGCCAGCCACCAGCAGGCAATATGTTGATAACAAGCTTTAAGCACATTTAACGGTTTCAAACAAATTTTAAAATTAACATGTAAATAAATACAAAAAGCATCGCTATGAGAATAGACCAGCTCTTGTAAGACCTTCTGTTTCCTTCTGAGATATAGGGACAAGCATTAGACCTGGTACAGGGGGTTGCATTTCCAAGTCTCTTAGATTGTTTACTTTGACTTTTAGGTCTGTGCGGAGTTTGTTGATGTCTATATTTAGTTGTTTTTGATCCGCTTCTAACAAAGAATTTGTCGCTTCGATATCATGCTTTATTAGTACTGATCCCACTGTCAACCAACTCCTCTTTTGGCTAGATTTATTTAGTTCCCTCAAAGCTTCACGATTTTGGTTCCTACGTTTATCGAGTAAAACAATTTCACGTTTATCAGCCAATATTTCTTCTGCTAGTTTTTCAACGGCTACTAAGTATTTAAGCACTTTTTCTTGGTCTTCCATGGTTATGGTTTTAGCTGAAAAGTAATATTCTGTTACTAAAGATGAAATGAACAAAAAATAATTCTCAAAATCAGTTCAGTTCTTTTTTTAAGGCCTTTCTGCCAGTATTTAAGGGCAATTTGGGCCAATATCTATTTTTAGAATGCGGGTAGGGGAGTACAACAAAACTGGTGGAATTTTATTGCAACTCCGCGTGAGCATCTGTTTGTAACGCGATAATTCCGTGTTCGGCACTGTTAATTTATTTTCACTACACTCGTTATCTTTCACGAAATTAAATTGATAAATATGCCACCAAAATTAAACAATTTACACGCAAAATAACTAGGTTTCACGAAAATAAAAATCAGTACCTCGCGTCCACCAAGCCACCAAGGCGTCTCAAACAGAACTCATTCTCAAAAATCAAAATCAACGGAATCAGCTGCTTTGGTGAAAGACAGTTACTTCTACAAACTGTCAAATTCAGTCTATACTTCCGGCTAATTGATATTTGGGCACTTTTCAAAAAAGATGGCCGTTACGGAACCGGAATGCTATTTTTTTTTCAGAAATTATTTCGTGTTTTTCGGTTCGATTTTTGAATAGCTTATTAAATTAACTTTCTGAAAATACCAATTATTTTTTAAGATTGAACAAATACTTACGCTGAAAAATGAATTTATATGAGCACTCAAGGTACATGTAGTTCCAATTAGTAACACCTCTAAATCTCTCTTTTTAATAAAAGCCAGGGTAGTTTGATTTTTTTTATTTCAATTTCTTGTTATTTAAATCAGTTACACTTATTATATTAGCAAACAAAACTTTTTTCACCATATTTCCACAAATTATTAATGAAAATACTTCAGATTAGTAACATTTGTTTCACAACCTCTTTATATATTTCTCTGTTATAAAAAATACTCAAGTTTTTATACTTAATCTCTTAGAAGTTATGGTAAAACATATCAAAATGTAGAAGATTTAGTTGTTACGTTAATCATCTTCCTATAAAAATAACAAAAAAGATAACGTTTTCTAAACTCAGTCTCACTTTGACATATTACTAATTGGAATTCTTAGTTACTAACAGGAACATAAAGTTGAGTTCACAGTACTAACTTTTTATATTAAATTAACTATGCACAGTCAGTCACAGAGAAAAACCTTAAAAAAATACTTACCTGACGCTGATCACATTTCTATTGTCCTACGTGCTCCTCCTCTTCTATTGTTCTATTTGTCTCTGTGGCTGACTGTACTACTTCTACAATTTTAATAATCGGTCTTAATTCAAATCACAGTAATCACAAATGAGTAGGGTCATTTTCAAAAAGTCCGGGTTTTAAGCTATTGCGTAGCTTTTATCGCGGGCAAAAAGGGTCAATAGTTTCCGAGATATTGACGTTTTAAGTTTGACAGCTGTCATATAAAACAAAGATCTTGAAGAGCACCATCACTTATTCTAAGGAAGTAGTGGTCTAGGGTCAATAGTTTCCGAGATATTATCGGTTCAAGTTTGACAAGCTGTCTGGCTGTCATATTTTGTGCCTATTTCGATCGTCTTTTGTTTGTCATTAATCGCCTCTAAAAAAATAATTATTTATTTAACTTAAAAAAAAAAATTGAAAAGTAATATTTAATAAAATAAAAATAATAAAAAATAATCTGATTATTATTTTAAAAAGCTCGGCCGAGCTACATGGTAACCATGACAACGTGTCGGTTTTTTTTTTTTCGTTACAACATTTCTTCATTCAAAGCTCAAAGCCCGCGATAAAATCTATGCAAAAGCTTAAAAAGAATTTTGATTATCTACTATTAGCGGAAAAATCCAAAACGTAAGTAACGAAGTAATTTAAGGAAACACTTAATTTGTAATTTTAGTTTACTGAGGACTCGGTCTTATAATTCCAGTTAGTAACGAAATCCATTCCGGTTATATATAACGTTACTTACCTGACGTTACGAAAGTACATTTTATGATTTCACATCTCAATATTTTATAAAAAATACACTAAAGCTTATGGTTCTGATAAACTTCAGTTATTTTTAGATACTTGGTGCAAAAGTTTAAACAATGTCCGTGTTAAAATCAATAATATTTATCTTTTAAATCACTGTACTAATTGGAACACGTTTTTGACCACACACTGCTCCGAACAGTAAGTAACGCTACTAGTCACAGAGGCCTGAAGAAGAAACGGGGAAAGGGATTTTAAACTATCAAAAAGTGGATGGCCTATCAATAAATATCGAAACACAACTTATTTTTCTTTTAGATACGACAAAAATAGTCGTTACTAACGGGGAATTCCGGTATGATCAAAATTCTAGGACAAAATAAATTTTGATTTATTTACTTATTTTGAATAACAACCATCTAAAAGAAATTAAAAAAACATAATTTAATACTATTATACCATAAACCAAACCATTTTACCACGAGTATGATTAGAATACTCAAGGATAATGACACTTCAAAGTTAGGAAATATGCATGGGACATCGTAAAATTGGGGGACAAGTGTCTACATTTTTCTCTTTTTTAGTATTAAGATTTTATATTTTACTATATTTTTTTGTTTTAATTTACTTCTGTTGAAATTTTCTATCGATTGCCATTTTAAACTTTTACTTTCACTAATAAATTATCAAATAAGATAATTGATAAGTTAGTGGGCATCGTGTTTTGGCCTGGTCACTTTAGAAGCAAACTGCGAATGTTTTTAGTTGTGAATTTGTCAATTTAGTGTTTCGTGAAATAAAAAACCTACAAAAATGGATAAATTCCTTTAAATAAAAAAGTGAGTTAAGTTCAAAATTACAGAAAAGAGTGGGAGAACGATCCAAAATACAAAAAGATAGTTTAAAAGCAATGTGTGTATTTTGCAAAACAGAATTTAATGCGAGAATATTTGAAATTAAGCGGCATTCCGAATCAAAAAAACACAAAGAAAAAGTTGATGTCTAAATAATAGCACTTTTTTTAATTTTTT
The DNA here is from genome assembly GCA_958496205.1 of Idaea biselata. NCBI lineage: Eukaryota > Metazoa > Arthropoda > Insecta > Lepidoptera > Geometridae > Idaea > Idaea biselata. The sequence continues at coordinate 42,423,726 of OY292394.1, read as the reverse complement.
TATTAATCTAGCACTATTTGAGATGTCATTTAGCACCAACCTAAGATAATGAGTTGGCAACCCTTCGCGGAGCGGAGCAACTTACCCACAGATATCTATTAAACTAGTCAGAGAACTTACCGCTCTGCGGCGTTGCCAAGCCGTGCGGCCGCGGAGGTTTGGCAACAACGCCAGGTAACGAAAAAAGTATCGGTAATTATAACGTTAATTGGTTCAATTCGATACCAAGTATCACTACCTGAAAATATCGTTAATTACCGATACTTTTAGTGGGAATTTGTTATCGCTATCAAGCCCCTGTGGGGACCATAATCTGAAGAAAAAAAAAAATCGCTATCGACTGCCGCCATTTCACACCGCCATTTTTTGTCGTTTTTCATTTCGCTCGTGTGTCGGCGCGTTGTGCTTGGCAAAAAATAAAAGCAAAAAAATATTTAAAAAGCTTGTAATATAAATTTTCAAGTGCGCACTATATTAAAAGACTTTCCAATCACAGTAAAGATATAGAAGACGTGTTATTTAATTTGGTTACGTGATTATCGGCTACAGACAGCGTCATGGACGGCCCGCCCGGTCGTGGATTCCGTGGCGGCCGTGGAGGTCCTCCGGGACGAGGCCGAGGTGGTTTTGATATGCGAGGCCGGTGAGTTATCTTTGTACTAAAACACAACTTAAATTAGTATACACGTATAAATAGGTTGCGCCAAGTTGCAAGTTTTTGTAGGTTAAGTGTGGAGCGGGAAAGATTGACTGAGCGAAATCTTTATTCCATGCCTTGCCTGACTCGAAATAAAGATTTTGCACAAACCTGTGTTAATTAAGTGTGCCTTGGGCAGAAAATACCATGTTGTCATTGTACAGTTTGTCCAAATGTACCGCCTCGTGTGTATAAACTTGAACATACTACTGTATCTACTGAAGTACCTACCTTGTATGTTGTACCTATGTTTCCTGAAGTAGGTAAATTATTATTGTCATTTAGGGGTGGTCCAGGCATGAGAGGTCGCGGCGGTCCCCCACGAGGCGGCCCTCCGCGCGGCGGCCCGCGAGGATTCCGCGGCGGGCCGATGCGCGGCGGCGGAGGCGACAGAGGTGGCAGGTTCCCTCCCGGCCCACAAGGACCTGGCCCACATCCCGTGCCCACCATTGAATCTAGAGGTGCGCCTCCTCCAAGTGAGTTAAGCCCTTAAGGTTATCTTACCCAGAAGCAAGGTGACTAATGCCACATGATTGTTCTAAATTTACCAAGTGGCAAGATTTAATGGTCAAAAGTTGTATCAATGATCATATTTTGGTTAAGAGCACCACAGTCGATCCTCTTGTGTCTATGTTAGTCAGCATTTTGACTAGTAAGTGACTGTAGTCTAACATGTAGCGTAGATGATGTGTGTGATTGTCACCATCCTAGGTAGCTAAGCACAATGGGGTTGAAAACTGCCATTTGCTCACTTCAGATGGCGCTACTAATCGGTGATCCTTACTATTTGTCAAACTTTTTCGTAAACAAATTAAATTATTTTGAGATAATTTTACAAAATGACGCTTTATATAGCTGTGGATTGCAAAACATAAGAAATGATGTATTCCCCAAAGATGCTAAATGAAAAAAACAGTGTACCTACCTTTTTATCTAAGGTATTAATAGTGTACTCTTGTAAACTGATAATCTGTGTAAGTATGTATATCTATTCTTTTAGGTTTAGTAGTTTTAAGAAGGGAAATGTCTTACCTGTGTAAGAATTTCTCTGATAATAATATTCAGGTTTAAAATGGGCAGTACATAACCTCGAATAGCTAGGTCGCCAAACTTGCCATTTTTTCCTCCTCACAGCTTCTATCCACTGTTTTTTTCTTCTAGCATCTTTAGGGAATCTTAGTCGAGGAATCCTTTAATTGGCTTTCTGTTGTTACTTTAGTTTTGTCTAGTTTTAAGGAACAGCTGTTGAATTTCCAAATAAATAAATAATTTGTTATGTTTTTGCAATCCACAGCTATACAAAGCGCCATTTTGTAAATTTATCTAAAAATTACTTAGTTTGTTTACGAAAAAACTATGAAGTTGACAGAAACTTGGGATCACTTCAAAGTAGCGCCAGCTGTCTCGACCTTTTAGTTTTTAACCCCATTGTCTTCTTGGTGTAACAATTTGGGCCTAACCACATTACACAAGTAATATAAGTAAATAAATTTGTCATCTATACTATATTATAAAGCGGAAGAGTTTATTTGTTTGAAATCGCTAATCTCAGGAACCGCTGGTCCGATATTCCCACGGGATCGGGACTTACGCGGGTGAAATCGCGGGACGCAGCTAGTACAACAATAAAAAGAAAACAAACAAAACAATATACAGGAAAAACAATAAAATTACAACAATTTATACCAACCTATTAAAAACCTTTTAAATATTTGTAGTAAAAATGCCTTGAGCAATAAAACATAAGAAATATTCAACCTATTAAATTATAATAACACCTAATAATAAAAAAATGTTAAATTCTTCCAAAATATGCTGAAAATTTGTCAAGAAACTCAGTATTATCCAGAATCTAGGCAATATTTTGTATAACTTAACCTAAAAATATTTGTAGGAGGTGGTTTCATAAACAGAGGAGGTCCAGGAGGAATGAGAGGTAGAGGAGGCCGTGGGAGAGGAGATTTTGCTCCGAGAGGAGACAGGGGTGCAGGGCGAGGTGGCATGCCTATGAGAGGTGAGTATCCTATAGTACTAATGTCATAATATTACTGTTTGATGCCTAACAACTTCTTCACTGGTTGATCCTTACTATATCAATGTTATATAAGTAGACAAACAAAAAGATATAAATAACACTAGTAGGTAGTGTTTTCTACTTAACTGAAGTACAAATAGAATCTCGTCTAGGTTGTACTAGTACATACTAGTCGTCTAGCAGTACAATAATTCAGATTTTTCTGTCTACAGTTCGAAAGCCACTGTGTTCTATTCTTTAATAACAATTTATTTCGTAGGTCGTGGCGGTAGAGGTGGTCCCGGAGGCCCGGGCGGTCCCCCCGGTGGAGCCCCACCACCAGCAGGCGGGCCTAACGGCGCGCCGCGACCGCCGCCGCATCAACCCGCGCCCGGAGCGCCCTTCAAGCGAGGCGCCGGACCACCCCACGGCGGCCCAGGAGGACCACCTAAACGGGGACGGTATGTTACGAATTGTTACACTTGGATGCAGGTGGTTCTCACTTTACCTTAGTTTCACTGAGCTTCTCCACACTAAGCCTCACAATTGGGCTATTGTACGTGAATTTGTAAAGGGTTGCTCACTTGCCCCATACACCTGTTTATTGCCAACTTAGTTTTTGAGAATCTGGAACTCTTTCGACACAGACACAAACTAAATGTGTGGAAAAGTGATTTAATTATGTACAACTTAAAGGAGACTTAATACTGTATTTATAGCAACAGCCTTACACAACTGTATAATAATAATAAATAAGAGAAGAATGTAAATGATGGACTAAATATTGATTTTTGACCACGTATTCCTGCTTTTCAGATTACCTAGCTGAAAAAGGCGTCACTTACCATTATATTCATTATAATTATTGTGTTTAGGTTCGAAGGACCTCGAGGAGGCGGTCGACCGCCACCACCGGGTGGATACCAACCACCTCCATCTCACAACCCTCCCCCACCACAGTCAAATGGCTACCAGTAAGTTCAATAACACTTTATTAAGCGGCAGATAAGCCTCCGTCTTACAGTATGGGTGTTCTGTGTATTATTTTAATTACAGATAATAGAATGCTCCTTTATTTAACTTTTGTAAATATTTTACCATGATGAACCTGTAAACGATAGGAATGTGCCGTCTTATACATATATGACGATTTTCATAGATCTGAAATACTTTTCTTTACTAAATTAACTTTAATTAGATGTTCTCGGAAGCTAATGGAAACTGTACTCAACAGGAATTCGGGATATCAACAGTATGACGCGCCGGCTCCAGAACCATATTCACAACCGTCATATAACTCATCAGGGTATGTATTTAAAACTTACAGTTTTCCTACCAATATAAACGTGAAAGTTTGTGAGGTATGTAATGTGTATTAGATTGTCTGTTACTCCTTCACGCTAAAACTACTAAATCGGGATGTATTTTGGGTGTTGGTAGGTATCTGTAGTTCAGGAAGAACGCAATCGGGGGATATTTTTTTCCCATATTTCCAAAGAAAATGGGCATATCCGAGTGAAACCTCAGGATGCAGTTAACTTTAATCTATATTAATAATGTGACAATTGCGTGAAGAATCAACAAACATACAACACACAAGCTTTAACTTTTAGAATATCCTTAGTTTAATTGTAAATTAAAAATGATGATTACGCATCTAGATAGGAATTGCCGTCTGACACATATATGCAGATAATTTAGATTCTGATTTTTGTAGATTCATCCCTTAAGTACAATGTTTTAACCAGCAAACAATAAAAATATGAGTAATTCGTTTTAGATCTTACCAAGGCAACAACTACGCCGCGCCGGCGCCAGCTCAACCAAGCTCAGGTTACAATTCTGGTGGTTATGGGGGCTCTGGTGGGTACGGCTACTCTACCAGTGGTCAAGGAGGATATGAAAACGATAGCTACAGGTGAGTGTACCTATTTGTGCAATAAATTATACTGTGTACAATTGACATTTGAGTAAATGTCTAAGGGCATATTAATGTAGAGACATATTGTTATACCTACCATCTATTTGTACCTAGATCCACAAACAATAAATCATTTCAATTCACAGTACAGTAATTGCTGTACTATGCGAAATTAGATTTAATAATTTACATTATTAGGGCTCCTATACACTAAGATGGCGGTTTTTGACAGACGCTGTCGTCATTTGTATCGATCAACTCGATATAGCAGTCTCTAGATTCTAGATAGATATGTAGAGCCTAGCAGTGCATTTTTTACTGGCGTGATCCATAACCTTTATATTTTGTTAAGTGGTGGCGGCGGAGGCGGCGCGGGAGACGCCGGCTACGGCGCAGCGGAGCCGGCGTACGGCGGCGGCGCGCCGGCCTACGACTCGTACTCGCAGCCTTCGTACAACTCGTACCAACAGCCGCACGCGCAGCAACAGTACTCCAACAGCAACTATGGTAAGTAACATCACTCACCTCTGATCACCACAACATACTCTGATAATATACTCAATTTGAACATACTAGTACTGTAGCATACAGTTAGGTACAGAATTGGGTGCATATCCAACATGGAAGTTTAAAATGAAAGAAGTTTTGTGAGATATTATTATGAATTTGGAAAATTGAAACGCAATTATTAAAACTGGCCTAGATAATACAAAATGTTACTAAATGCAGAACTAAAGCTAATTAATTACCTACTCTAATTTTGGGGTGGATATTATGGAAAGACTTTAGTTACTGTAAGTAGGGTACTTGAATTACAAACTGAAAGAATTAGGTAGTTTACTAATATTATACACGTATTTTATCTTTGAAATACATATTGAACGGAATACAAGAACGTATTTACGTCTTAGATAATAATTATCAGAATTTTGTGAATTAATCACATCCAGAAATTGACATGAATCATACCCATGTACATGTGACGCTAACATATGAATCAAAACAAAGAATGTACCTACTGCATAGCAGTGTGTAGATGACACTTATCTTACAAAAACAATTGTCAGATACTGTGTATTATTAGTTATTACTACAAAATGAAATATAATTATTTACAAAGAAAACAGTTTGAGAACAAACTCAAGCCAAAAGTATAAAACAAGATTTCTTAGATTAGATACTAAGATATAACATGCAAATACAGTTAAAATAATATGAAAATCTCCTAAAAGAAATAGGGAGTGTTTACCACTGTAATATTATATCAAATAACATTATCATATAAGGAATGACCTGTAAATGCCCAGGTTATATGAAAGACAAATTCACCTCAGGTGACAGAGAATGGAATGTTACAATTATAGTCTCATCTCACGATTTTATTTAGGTTATTGTGTTGTGTGTGGGTCAATGCTAGTTTTGAAATTCTGTTGACCTATGGATCTGTTTGTACACTGACCACAGTAGTGATAAAATTAAGTATATTGAAATATCACCATAAATCCAAGATGGCCGTTGCCACAAAATGGCGGATAACATATTTAGTAAGATTTCAGACCACATTTTGGGCAGATCTTTAAATATAACTACTAAAATAACGTAGATATATCAAACCTATAACCAAACTTATAAGTTAGCTTCTCGATATTTCAATCTCTTAATTATGCTTATTAGTAAAAGAGAGCAAGACATGTACTGGTAACAATCAGCACTGATATCATCCTTGCCAAAATATGCTTGTCTTACACATATTATAAGGTAGTTAATAAATTAACATTTATCTAGTAATATAAGCTTATGAACGTTATCATTGTTTGTCTTACAGGCCGTTGGTGAACTGGTAATATAACAGTATAATTTATACATCTTAAATTCCACACAGTATAAAATAAAGGACAATGATGAAGCTAATGGAAACATTGAAACATGTATAGGAGTATACTTTTGTGGTGACAAACATGATACTTGAACATAATGTTCATAATATTGACAAAGGTTTTTAGTATGCATGTATAATGAAATCTGATGGTATTTATTTTATCTGATAACAGTAGCAAGAGTCTCAAAAAAATAAGTGATGAACATTTTAATAAAATTAATTTACTAATATGAAATAATGCAAAGATTTTTGTAGTAATCTGGCTCGTATTTGTCAAGTGTATCATTAATGTGTATCATGGTATAGGTGCAATACCATGTCTTAGTTTGATAAGGACTTCAAAATAAACCTCTGAAGTAAATTGATGTGTACGCTTTATTTCAAAGATTCTAGTTATGTTGAGATCTGTCAGTGTAGTAATAGATGTTGTGAGGAAACTGTGGCCAATAAAATGTCCCGATTTACAAACATTTATGTCGTTTTTTAATATAGAATATTGAGATATTGCTTGAGAACTCTCAAAGCAGTATCGAGAAATTTAGTCAAATTAAAGGCGAGATTTTTCTTTTTCAAGAAGTCATAAAATTATACAAGTTACTTTTATTCACAATTTATTAATGAGAATCGTGAAGTTATTGGGATTAGTTCAAACATAGTTTCTGTCTGTGCTATGTATCTTTTATTTATTTATTATTCATTATTTCGAATCGTAACAGAATCAGTAACAAAAAGTATGTAACAATGGAAAGCTAACTCTTATACACATATCATGTATTCATTCATTACATACCTAGTGTTTTAGATCTACTGATATAGCAAACCCCCTTCCCTTCCAAATTAAGGAATTATCTCTTCTATTAGGAAAGAATATATGAAAAACTTGGGATTAAACAAAAGGTAATTCTCGAAATTCGAGGAACAATAATTTAGGAAATCAACAAAACTAGATGTTTTCACTTCTATGGTTAGTATGATTGATTTTATATTATCTGCTAATATAAAGTAAAAGTTACACGTAAATAACTCCAAACATCAAAAAACTACATGCTACATGTGCTACATGTGAGAGTAAACCAAATATCCTAACTTCAAATAATTGTAGAGATAGCATAAACAAAACTTGTGGTCAAAATTGGCAAACAAAAGTGATTTTATTCTATGGTGTAGTGATATAGTAAACTAGGAGAGCATTATAAGAGTGAGAAATTACTATTTTAATAAATGAATGACTGTGTTTACTATTAATTTATATCCTTCTATTGCAGCACCACAGATGTAAATTACTCATTTATTTTCATTTAGCAGGAAAACAAATATCTATGACAACTTATTAATAATGTTTTCACATTTATGAGACTACGCGCACTAAACTAGGCTGAAACAACAACATGGAGGGTAGACAATAAATTTAAGAAAATACTATTATAATAATGGGATAAGTATTCATCAAACTATGAAATACAAAAACAGACTACAAAAAAGCATTAAAATGCCACCATCTGTTGTAATATGAACTTGAGCAGTTTTACGGGGTAGATCCAAATAGTTTGGCAGCCCGACTTTCGATTACCAGATAAGTCGTTATGTAATCCCCCAGGTCATCGTGTCGTTGGATAGATCTTTGAAATCATAATGGGCTTGAAAAACCATTTTTTAGGGTTCCGTTTTCGAAATAATGAGCTATAAGGCGTTAGTTTTAAGAGTCATATGTACCCCCCTCTAACGGTACTTGGACGTTATGTATTCACAATAGTAGTACATTATAATGTAAGTATAAGGAAAATTATCACAGCTGAACAGTATTTTCCAATTTCGAGCAAATGACATTGTAAATTGCATACTAGCCAGTAAAATAGTTGTAATGTTTTTTTCAAATTGCAATTAATGTTATTTAATGGTTACTAGGAAACCCTACACTGCACGTGCCCGACATGGCACGCACTTACATAATTTATTAAAATAATGACCATGAAAATTATGACCAAGTTCGAGTCCTGGCTGGTAATGAACATTTCAATATTCTATACTACTCCATTGAAATATTACAGTTTTTTGGGCTCCGCGTGCATTTGTCAACTCTTTTTCTGTCCTCCGATTTTGACAATAAAGAAAATGACAGTTTACTCCATTGAAATGTTACATTTGAGTGTGCATTTGTCAGAGGACGCAATTTTATTTTTTAGATATCAAGGGGGGTTAGTTTAAAGTTAAATAATAGTTTGTGGGGTTGTGGCCTTGTCCCACGGCCGCCATCTTGGAAAAAGGGGTTCAAATGGTTTTTATGGTTTATTTGACGAACTATAGGTCTCACATAAAAAATAATTAACATTTTGTTTTGCAAATAAGATTATCTACAACTTTTGTTAAGTAACTTTTAGTCGTAGAACTAAAAATAAAAAGTTATAAGCGATAATCCATGGAAATTTGAGAAACAATTTCTATTGGTCATATATGAACCGATTTTGATGATTATTTTTTTTATTCGGAAGGTAGAAGTCCCAAGGTGGCTCCATAAAAAAAAGACATGGATAGGACGAGGATCTTCGGAGTGATGAGCAGAATAGTTCCTCAGAGAGTAGTAAATTACTTACTTTTGGACTTTTACCAGTAGAATCAGACCGTGTGTTACTGGTTAGGGATTGATGAAGCACCTGTAACCACCTTCTCATCAGAGAACTCCTCAATTACTGTATGTAGGTGAGGTTATATTATGTTTTTTTGAAGTCGGTTTTTTTATTTCATCCTTTTTTGAGTACCTACTTTCATTTACCACTAAAAATCATTAAAATTTTAACCATAACTTTAATCATCGATCATCGATAAGGTGGTTCCAGGTGCTTTATCAATCCCTAACCAGTAGCACAAGGTCTGATTCTACTGGTAAAAGTCCAAAAGTAAGTAATTTACTACTTTCTAAGGAACTATTCTGCTCATCACTCCGAAGATCCTCGTCCGATCCATATAATTTTTTTATGGAGTCACCTTGGGACTTCTACCTTACGAATAAACAAAGAATCATCAAAATCGGTTCATAAATGACCAATAGAATTTGTTTCTCAAATTTCCATGGATTTTTGCTTATAACTTTTTATTTTTAGTTCTACGGCTAAAAGTTACTTACCAAAGGTGTAGATAATCTTATTTGCAATACAAAATGGTATTTTTTTTTGTGAGACCTATTGTTCGTCAAATAAACCATAAAAACCATTTGAACCCGTTTTTCCAAGATAGCGGCCGTGGGACAAGACCCACAACCCCACAAACTTATTTAACTTTAAACTAACCCCCCCTTGATATCTAAAAAATAAAATTGCGTCCTCTGACAAATGCACACTCAAATGTAACATTTCAATGGAGTAAACTGTCATTTTCGTTATTGTCAAAATCGGAGGACAGAAAAAGAGTTGCTCTTTTCAGCTCTTTTCGCTATCTGTTATAGTTTAGGAAATCCACTGAAGGCTTTTCTCGCATGAATTTATAAATAAATTCAAAAATATAATAGGTACCACCCATTTGTAAGCGATATGCAGGAAGAATTTCATTGCTGAAAATGATATCAGTAAATACATATATTATTATTATTGAACTGACTCTTTTATGAGGAAAGCCATTGTACCAGCGAAATTGAAGAGATGTATATTTATAGATTTAATGATATGTGTTATTTTATGTATGAAACACATATGTCACAATATGTTTTATATATGGCACAGAATACATAAATAGTACAATATATGGTTATATATAAACATCGAGGATAATGGGAACAATAAGAACATAAATATATAACGCTATGGGACGAAATCTTATGAAAAAAACCCACTTGAACTACTGATATAAACGAATACGAAAAAAATAACAAGATATAGGTACAATACTAAGGAGACACTAATTTAATTATGAATTCCTGAAATCTGCAGTCAGTAAAGATATTGTCTTATAATTATAATTAAGAGTTCCTATTAACTACTTTATACTACCGCAGCAATATATGAGCATCCATAAGCTCTTTCAACCAACTTGGACAATTTATAGAGATGGTAATAAATGAGAAATCTATAGCTACAAGGTATACAGGTAACGAATTTTATTTCTATTTCTAATAATTTAGTTATAGTTTCAAATACGTAGTTAGGAAGGATTCAATGTCTTGATTGAAAGAAGTTGTCACATGGCAAAAATTAATTCACAAAACACGCTAAAAAGACGAAGACCTAAGGCCAACTTGGTGATAATGATAATGCACCTATCTACATACAGTAGAACCGCTTATGACAATATCAAAGACTTAGCGGAACTTTTCAGATAGGGAAAATAATGAACAAATTGTGATAGAATGGAGTGGGGCATCTAATTATTTATATTCCATTTCATGCTTACCCAGTTATATTAACTGGGTATGACGAAAATTGTCACTTGATAATTATAAGCGTAAACAAATACGAAATGTAGACCAAAGCGAGGTAGACATTTAAACAAGTCTTCTGTATATTTATTTACTCAATAAGTAAATAATTTATTATTATTTTACTAAAAAAGTGATTGGATAAGAAACATTTCTACCTAATATACATAAGTAGGTATGTAAGGTTGCGTTAAGTATGCATGCAGTATAAAATGCAAACTGATATAATATACAGAAGTCAATCATAGATGATCCATGGTATGTGCCTAGTAGAAAATAAGTATTCAAATAAAAATACTGAAATCCCACCGAGATTCATTTTTACAGGCATACCGATATAAATTCGAAGTATGGGTTACATACATACGCATGAGTACGGCACAAAATGGCATAAAATGAACGTAACTACTATGAATAAGACACCCAAGTTGGGACCATTCACAATTACACATATAGCGACATTATTCAAAGATGAATGAATAAATGTAATCTATAAATATTATAAAACAGATAATTGCGATCATACATAAGTGAGCCATCTATTCTATATGAGAGTCTTAACTCTGAAATAATGACACCTAAATAATAGGTCATAGGTATTGGAAAAGTATATAGAAATTACTAATTTCGTCGTATATTGTATTCTAATTCTTTGTTTAATTTTTCAGGGTATACATGAAAGATTGACATGATCTATTCTTTGGGAAAACACAGAGAAACGTGAATAAATAGAACCGTATACTTACGGGTTCTTTAAAGTCAACGTGCGACGCTTCTTGCATAATAAAGGTATGCAACAATATTTTTATCGGCTCGGTTTCGGCTGCTGAAAACGCAAACGTGTGTGTATATTTCTATTGTGTTAACTAGTGCGGCATGCACACACATGGTTTGTTCTCTTCCGGGTACGCGGGGAACACATATTGTGTTTTTTACTATGTGGCACTTATGTAAGCCACACGCCGCGACTGTGAGGATACGCGAGTTGGCGCTTTGGGGGCCCGTACTGGCGTTCCTTATTTTTTATTCAATAAAACGGCTGCGGAAGAAATACACCCTGAATTTTCGCCGCTTATGAAGTTTTTCGTTATTTCGGGTCCAGCAGCTAATATGTGAACCTGTGATGTCGGACGCACATTACATGCAATGGTTTACTTGTCCCCACGCTCACTTATTCATATTGGTGAGACTAGTTAGATATAGCCACATTAGCCACGTACGCCATCAGAAACGTGACGTATGGTCTAAGATGCACAACACTCACCTAGAGCTCTGTTTACCAGTCAATATGCATCACAAGCTTCATTGCCTATATTTCGGCATGTACTTATTAGGACAGTAGTACAGTAGCCTTGTAATGCACGGATCACCACTCGTATTACTTATCCACCTACATAGTTGACTGGCACTTGTAGTACATTGCTGCTTTGTGGTAACCACTGGACGTCTGGTACCCACATACCGAGTTCATTGCAATCGGTTCAGCGGTTTTAGCGTGAAGGAGTAACAAACACATGCACTCTCTAATTACAAGCGGCTTTGGTAACCATTTAATCCGATCATCTGGCCACGTATTCTTTAACTATATCGTCTCAACATCACCTCACCATCGTTAGATTTTATTCGAAACTAAAAGAAGTTAATATCACTTTAATAGCTTTGGCGGCTAAATAAAGCTATTAAAGTGTTAGTAATTTCTTGCAAAATTAACAATTATTGCTGAACCGTTTTTGAGAAAAATCTAACAATGCCAAAGGTGATGTTGAGACGACGTGGTTGTACTTGTTACCCAACTGCAAGGGTTTTCGCACCACATATCTCCCAAACCGCTGAACGGATTTCTTTACTTATTTGAATATTTTGTTTACAGATCGAGAGAAACAGGAGCAGACGAACAAATACTGATAAGACGATCACTGTAATTTTAATATTAGGCACTTATGAAATATAATATTTACTTGTCTATTTGTTTTTAAATTTCTACACGTCGCCGTCGATTACATCACAATTTGCAGAAAGATTGGCTAGGAAACAGGAAATAGAGATCTTCTGAAATTTAAAAGCGAAGCAGAGGTACAGTGGCCGGCAGATTAATTGAAACATTTTGACGTGGAAGAGGAAAGTTCGCGCAGTATATTTTACATGCGACTTCTATGAAAAGTCGACTTCTGCGCATCCGCCATTTTTTATCTGTCGGCCACTGTATCGTGGTTTCGAAAATATTGATTAACAATTAACGATACAAAGTACACGGCCATTCTAACGTCAGGCCCCTGTTTCATAAAGCTGACAATCCGACTTTTATGTTAAGAACTGACTTATTTGTCAAATTGTCACGCTTAGGCTGTTTCATAAACGTGACAATTATTTTAAAAAGCGACAGGTGAAACCGTGACATATTTTTAATTGTCGAACGCGTTTCATAAACGCGACATATGTCAAGAAAACGCGACAATTATGTCGCCGACATATGTCGGGTTCCAAGACAGAAGGTTAGGCGCCTGTCGCAAATGTCGGACAATTTTACAAATATGTCAATACGTCACGACAATGAAGATCGGCGTTTTTCCTTAGGGATTTTACCTGGGGGTTAGAGGTACCTTAATTTTATTTTATGTGCCATCGCAAATTACGAGACATGGATTATTCAATTGATTTATGCGAGCTAAATTTAAATTTATTAAAATTTAAATTTAGTATTTTCGTCCTATTCTTATTATGTTAAAAGATATTGGGTGTTAAAGTTTCACATTTGGGAGTTTCACACAAAACACCACTAGATGTCGTTATTTGTCTTGAATATCCTTAGATCTGAATTGGTATACCAATATGGTAGTTAATCAAGTCATCTTTCAGTCAATAAATCTTATTAATTAAAAATAATTCTTTTCTTTATAAATTCTGGACCGATACGTGGAATTCTGTAGTCATATAATGGTTTTACAAATTCAGATTTATGGACATTCGAGACAAGTAACGACATCTGGTGGTGTTTTGTGTGAAACTCCCAAAAATGTGAAACTTTAACACCCAAATATCTTTTAACCTAGTAAGAATAGGACGAAAATACTAACACCATGGCTATAAGTTTACGTAATCAATCGAATAATCCATATTTCATAACTTGCGATTGAAACAATTTGTTACAACAAATTGTTTGAAGTGTCGAATATGATATCTGTGGAACAAAGCTGGTCCATTTTGAACGGTCTTCTTTCTGTTTCAAGCAGAATTGTCAAGTTTTTCCCGACAAACTGTCACCTGTCGCACAAAAAGTTTTATGAAACAGAAAAATGTCAAACTGTCGCGACAATTTGACTTATTTGTAAATTTTCCACCATGACAATTTTGTTGCCTGTCTGCTTTATGAAACAGAAAAATTGTCAAATTGTCGGTTCTCGACATATGTCGCGCCTGTCGGATTGTCAGCTTTATGAAACAGCAAGGCTACCGCGGTTCTTCCGTCGCCGTCGGAATCGGATTCATTTGACAGTTGACAGCCGAATTTCGCACCGCGAAAATTAATAATCGACGCGTCGATTACCTAAATGATTCCGACGACAAATTGAATGAATGAAAATGGGATTTTTGACAGAAAATCTTACAACCGACGGCTGACTGTCATCGATTCGAAGTCGACGAGTAACTGTCAAATAAAAACAAGGGTTATTATTTTCGCGCGTTTAATTTCCCATTGTACCTAGTGTAGTATAGTGTTACAGTGAAAAATGGCTTGGGTTGCTCTCACGGTTGCTGCGGAGGAGGAACGGCTTAACCCTTTACCGCATGTCGTGCCAGATATGGCACGCTAAAGAAATTTAAGTATAATTTGAATGATACACAGTCTATGTTTGTATAAAATAAACAATCTAATAGCACGTGAGTGATGAAATGTATTAACATCAATTGCAGCTTGTTGTTATTTTCTGTTGCGGGTAGATTGATGTACAAAGTTGAAGTTTCGGCATTTTGTACGCCGCTCTCATTTGCAACGATTGCATTGCATATATTTTGTGTTCTATCGAAAAAATAAATTGGTTGTTATTTTGCGGTGTAAATATAATGGATCCACTACGATTCTACGGCAAGAAACGTAAGAAAAATTAATTACAACTTACTGATAATAGCTATGAAACCTTGTGCCTAATATGGCACTCCATGCAATAAAGGAAAAATATACTAGCCATATATGGCACACCATTCAGTTAGGTACTCAGACATATATGGAACAAAATGCAGTAGTGAAATAATATTTAGCGTAGCATTTTTTTTATTTTTCAATTAACATATTACACTTTTGGGTGTGTGTGCTATTATTTAAAGTTTAAATAGGTACTTATAACTGACCGAGTGAGTGAAGCTTATCGTTTTTTAGGGTTTCCGTTCTTAGGTGACCATTTGAGCACTATCTCCGAGATCGTAAGAAATGATGTGATCTAAGATGTAGCAAGCCCAACTAGATGATAGACAGAGGGAAGTTCAAGATCCGACCCGTCTTTTTAGTGGCTGCACCGGCCCATATTTAAAAACACGAATAATTCCGCTTGTGCTAAGAATTAGGCTGGCGAGTGAATGGACTGGAGATCGGCAGCGTTGCAAATATTGCGATCATAAGTCATTTGTTCGTTGCGAAAAATGTATGATGCATTTTTGTCTAAATAAAGATCGTAATTGTTTTAAATCTTTCTATGAACTTTGGTTTAATTAAAAATTATTATTTTTTCTTCATAAAAACTTGTTTTGTTATTTAGTTCTATTAAAAAATTATGTCATCGCATCAACTGCATGGCGTTCCCAATATGGCACAACCTATTTTATTACCACTAACGCATACAATTCCATATCTGGAACAAATAGTTTTTTCTAAATATACTCTTTGGAAACATGTATATATTTTTTTTTGATATTTTTCCTAGGCTATAAATAAGCTTAAATATCCACTGTATTTTTTTTAACAAAAACAAAAATTCCATGCGGTAAAGGGTTAAAAAAGTGAATAACGAACGCCGAGGGATTACATTCCGTTACCTACACACGCATTATTTATGAATATAATGAAATAATTGTATTTACGTTCAAATGTAAGTAATTTACATTTTT
Source organism: Idaea biselata (assembly GCA_958496205.1). NCBI lineage: Eukaryota > Metazoa > Arthropoda > Insecta > Lepidoptera > Geometridae > Idaea > Idaea biselata. Next base: position 42,407,710 of record OY292394.1, on the reverse strand, counting down.
TAAGAAAACTATATTAACTTTTATCATGTCTAAATCTTTTATTATACAAATTGTAATAAATTATAACAACTTTTTTGTCCCGTAATGTTTAACATTGTAATGTTTGTTGCGTAAATCGGACCGGATTCCGACGCTCTTTTTCCATTCATTCATGTTCATTCGGTATTGTGACGGCTGTCAAATGGATGTCAAACACGCTTGCGCGGTGTCAAAATTGAAAACCCCGCTGTCAAATATGTCAAACTACCGCGTCGGAATCGAGTTGCTGTCATCGGAAGAACCGCGGTAGCTTTCCAGGGGCCAGGAAAGCTACCGCGGTTCTTCCGTTGACAGCAACTCGATCCCGACGCAGTAGTTTGACATCTCTGACAGCGGAGTTTTCAATTTTAAAACCGCGCATCCATGGCCGTCAGCCGTCGATTTGAAGATTTTCTTTCAAAATCTTCAATTCAATTCAATTTTGTCTGTGTTGCATTCATTCAATTTGGCTTCGGCATCGATATGAGTAATCGACGCGCCGATTTGAAATTTTCGCGGTTCGAAATTCGGCTGTCAACTGTCAAATGAATCCGATCCCGATTCCGACGGAAGAACCGCGGTAGCTTTCCAGGTTGGCCGGACCACCTTCGACTTCTCGCCATCCATCGTTTTTTTTTTGATCAGCGTAGTAGTTAATCTATTTCTTGGTCCAGCCAATCTGACGCACACTGGTTCGCACTGCATTTTATACGAATTAGAAAAAAATCGGCCAAGTGAGAGTCGGACTCGCGCACGAAGGGCCCCGTACCATTACCACAATTGGGTACAGAATCTTAGCACTGGATTAGGCTAAATTCATGTAGGCAATGACCCTTATCTTTACTACTGACGCCAGTTTAACACTAGATGGCGCCAGAGGGAAAAAAAATCACGTTTGATCTCTAGAGCCGCTTGAATGTTTTTAGTATTTTTTTATTAGCGGCTACCGAAATACGGACGTAGCGTGAGAATCTGCCTGTCTATCATGGACGACTACTTAGGTTATTGTGGCATAGATGTGTAGTGGGTAAAATATTCAAATAAAACAATGCAATTTCTTAATAACTTATATTAAAATTACACCTGTGCCTCAGGCAACGTCGTGATAATGTCCGAGTCTCCAGGGTCAGTGATGGCGAGTGTGCATACTCTGTAGTACTTTCCGCAGGCGGTACCTAGCTCAATGTTGTTGCCGCTGTAGTGGTGGACACCGGTCTTGGCCAGGAGAGCATAGTATTCAATCTCTGATTTCCTGTGGACAAAATAGAACTAAATTACCTCATTATTCCATCTTGGAGAAGTTTAACGTGAATTGAAAGGGTCAAGGAAAATTGTGAATTGAAAGGGTCAAGGAAAATTGTGACTTAAATATTGTCAACATTTTCAATGTTTGAGGTTTTCCAACGTTTTCGGAGAATGAGGGGGAGTCAATCTTCAAAAATGTTTGATATCAGCCACAGAGGGCTGCTTTACAGGGACAGTGAATAAATGTGTTAGAGCTTTCAGGTCGCCCCTAAAGCCTCTAACTTGACCTAATGACTTGTATCAGAGATGGGACAGAGTTCAAGACAACTGAACCAATTGCTTAACATATCTTCCAAAAAATGATACTAAAATAAAAATCATCTGTCCAGTTACAGAACAGATGAGAGTAGAACTACTGTTGTTTTCTTACCCGCTTTAAAATCCAAGTTCAGCAAATGGATCCAAAAGACTACTCCATAGGTTTCCCACAGATTGTGAATCAAGATGTGATCATTTATTTATCGCATATAAAATTATATGATTATTAAATTATGTTTTTTATAATTACTATTGATTGAGTTTATGAAACTCAATGCATTATTCTTAGGAGAAGGGTAACAAAACAGGGGCGGGTAATAATCTGAAACATTTATTGACAATGCCTTGATTGGCTGAAATAGGTGCCTAAGTATTTTACATTTGATTCCTTTTTGAGCTTTTATTACTTACTTAAACTGAAAACACAAAACAAACTCAGAAGGTATTCTATTTTTTATCGAAATGATGATGAATGATAATCAAGAAGGTTATTTTTTCACAAAATTTGTATTCTGGTGACAAAGTTATGTTGTGAATTTAAAATGATCACATCAAAGACTCACTAATAGGGAATCCATACTTCTTTGTCATAAGACTCCATATGCTTCCCTTAGACAATGTAATTGGGAAACTCTACTTCTCAGTAGTCTCACCTTAGAGGCGGGGCGTTCTTTGCGATGATCACCAGCTTAGCCTTGCCTTGACGCAGTGTCTTCAACGTCTGTTTGTACCCGAGGCAGTACTTGCCAGACTTCATTACCAGAGCCAGCCTCGAGTTGATAGACTCGATGGTCTTTTTCTGGAAACAAAAAAACAACTTTATGTAAAAAAACGTTCTAGTTCCATCGCATTCACATCATCCACCTTTTATGGTTAATTTCAAAGTAAATGTGTAGGTACAGAAATATTTTTTATGCTTCAACAGGACATGAGGCCGTGACTTTGGATCTGAAGGTACAGATACACAGAGTATGTTTAGTAGAATATATCTGAGAAACTGAATGGCGCACCTTATGTACGGATTAGGTTAGAATTTGGCTAGGCCACACCGGTGGTTTTATATTGTGCAATGCTTTTTCAACCTTATAAATTACAGAATTTATAAGCCTATCAAACATCATTAATATAGGACTTGTATTATGGAGATAGTTCATCATTTATTAGACAAACAGTCATGCCACAAGCCCACGCAGCATTTCATTGAACACGTGTATTGAAGTATCTTACCTGTTTCTTTGCAGCAACCATTGTTACAGTTGATAAGGACACGCACTAGAATAAAACAATTTATAATTTTATTAGTGGATACGGATTAAATTTCCCAATTTTTTCAGAGAAATAGTATCTAAGCTCACCTATCACAAAGACAGTCGTCAAAAAAGAGAGGTTAGGATGAAGAATGAACAAAATAGAAACGAATGAATGATAACGATACTAAGTTGTGCTGCCAGTGCACAATAGTCAAAAGAAACTTTTTCGCCGACATTTTAATAAGAGTTCGGTGCTGATTTTGTATAATAATAATTATAGTAGGAATTCTAACTACTTTATTTTTGGTTTAAAAAAAATAAGATGCCAAATAAACAGAATTGTTGATTTTTCAAGAAGTATTGAAATTAATAATATACAATAAAAAAATTTTATAAACCTTACGATTTATATTGTCACAGAAACTATAATGGCTAGAGTGTTAGTTTCTGGCAGCACTGCCTGTTTTTTGTACCGGAAGTTTTTGTCCATAGACAAACTCCACGTAGCAATCATCGACTTAAGCGAATAATAGACGATCAATCCAATCAAAACTGAATGATCAAACCATTCGTCTGAAAAAAAACCCGATGACGTCATGTGAAACGACTTCAGTGTCAGTCGAAAAAAGTCAAACAAAAAAACTTGTCAAAACGTCGATTGGGAATGAATAGTGTTGCTGAATTTTTGGTTATTAGAATTTTCGGGAAATTAAATAAAATAGGACGGGTACATAAAATAATTGTTTATTCGATTACCTTGTAGACTACCTCAATAAATAAGTTTTGGCCAAACTACAAAGTTGCAAGTAAACGAATTCAACGTTGTTAACTGAATAAAATTAATAGAAAGTTGAAAGTCCAATAAACAAGTGTAATGCTAAGCTGGCACTGAGTAGAAGCGGCTAACACTGTATCAGGAAAGAACTATTCAAGTCGGTAATTGACTGAGTTACAGAAGCTTTCTACAATGGCAGAGAAACCAAAGAGACCAAGAAGTTCAGGACCTTCGGCAATTGGAAAACTGTATCTTATTGCCTATAATGGCATCCAGACTTTGGGGTAAGCAATTTATAGAGAACCTACCTAGATCACACTAAATGGATATTAAATTAAATTGGTTACTTATGTAACCAAGTAACCTACCTAAGTTCAGTTTTTAACCTTTGACCCGAATAGGCTAAGTTTGAGATTTTTGTCCCCAAATATTATTTTTTTGCTTTTTATTTTTTTTTCTCTGTACATACTCAGAGAAGAAAAAACATTTATTAAATCCATATCAAAAGTTTCTTGTTGTTTTTTATATATTAATAATGAGTAAAATATATTCCAGGTGGGGCTACATGCTCTGGCAATCACTATCGCATTTTTTAAATCGAGGCACTTTAGATACATTCTGGCCTGAAATCAAGTGGACTGTTGTTATATTCCAGAATGCTGCTGTACTTGAGGTAATTTAATACAAATAAATATACATACATTAAAAAAAAATAAATTAAAAAATATACAAAGTTATTTAATAAAACTTAATAAAATACATTTTTTGCCTGGCACAAAGGGCTACCTTCCCTAGGAGGATAGTCTCCATTCTCTTTCTCCATACAAACATAGTTTAAATTTTCCTCCCTGGATAAAGACATTACAGCAAATATGTTAATGCCATAAAACCTATATCTGTCATGACAATGCATCTACCTTTTTATTTTTTTTGATTTTCTAATTAAAATAATAATAAAAAAAAAAACGAAAAAAATAAAAAGGTAGATGCATAGTCATGCATGACAGATATAAGTTTTATGGCATAAACATATTTGGGGTCCGTAATTTTTATGCGAAAAACATATGCTCGATTCATGGATGATCGACTGAACGATTGTTCGAATGGACTTTAGTGCGAAACAACTTTTTCCCTTGTTGAATGTTTTAGATAGGCAACATTTTGGTCTTAATGACAACATTTGTATTAACTTTCGAAAAAGCAGTCCCTCGATCAATAAATTTTCGATAAATTGTTCATTCGATGTAGCGATTTTCGGGAAAAAGTCGTTTCGCACTAAAGTCCATTCGAACAATCGTTCAGTCGATCATCCATGAATCGAGCATATGTTTTTCGCATAAAAATTACGGACCCACATATTTGCTCTAATGTCTTTATCCAGGGAGGAAAATTTAAACTATGTTTGTATGGAAAGAGAGAATGGCGACTATCCTCTTAAAGTACTCTTTACTGTAATCTATATTTAATATTAAATAGAGTTAATGTTTGTAACATGTTTGTATGTATATTGGGCGTAAACTCAGAAACAACTTGACCAATTTAAAAAATTCTTTCACTAATAGAAAGCTACATTATCGAGGAGTAACATAGCCTAGTTCTGATCTCGATATTCCCACGGGATCATGGAAGCAGCTAGTCATTAATAAACAGCAGGCCTTTTATAATAAATAACCAATATTTGGTAAAGAGACATGAGTTAGTATATATTCACCTACCTATACAGTATGCATTAGTGATTTTAATGGCACTTTAACCTGTATTGTATTCAAATAGGATTTGTAAAATATGTAAAATAATATGTAGACTAGCATCAAATACCGTAAATTTTATTATTCAATAAGTATTTTAACAAACTTAAAAATAATTATTGGCATTTACACCTAGACACTTTACTCCTACCTGGTAGGAGTAAAGTGTCTAGGTGTAAAGGACCTACCACCACCTTTATACCTAGGCGCTAGTAATTTTGAGCCACACTTTTTATGGTGCTGTAGAGCTTGGAACATTATTAGGTGGAGTAGGCTTACCCAGCACCTATACCACCCTCACATTCTTGTCAGCCATGCCCAGAGGCAAAACACAGCCTAATTCCTGAGTTGCTGCACACTTCAATACATGAAACATTAAAGAATTTCTCTGAAATATGAGGGATGGGTGTATCTTGAGTTTAAATCAGTGCCTGTTGCGCTTGTCTGTGTAGTGTGCGTTTTTTTTAATCCATTTTAAACATTTTTCTATAAACAATAATAAAAAACTTTTTGAATTCACACAATTTGTTTACATAGTTACGTATTACCGGGTCTTAATCGCGTATTCTCGCGGGTCAGTCCCCTCGCAACCAAGAGCATTGTAACATGGTTGAAACGTCGAGGTAAGAAAATAAATAATAATACGCGATTAAGACCCGGTAAAATGTAACCATCAGGTAATCTACACTAATATTATAAAGAGGAAAGATTTGTATTTTTGCGTGTGTGTCGAATGTTTTTTGTAATGAATAAACTCAAAAAATACTTGACCAATTTCAAAAATTCTTTCACCAAAAGAAAGCTACATTATCGAGGAGTAACATAGGCTTTTGATCCCGATATTCCCACGGGATCGGGAATTACGCGGGTGAAACTGCGGGATGCAGCTAGTAAGTCTATAAAATCAAAAACACAGCTCTGTCCCTATACAGACCACTAAGTTCATACAATTTCTTGTGCAGGTATTACATGCAGCCATAGGGCTGGTGCCATCTGGTGCTTTTCTAGTCCTGATGCAAGTGTACTCGCGCGTGTTCCTCGTGTGCGGCTCACTGCTCCTCACCGAGGGCGCCACCGTCAGCCCCGGGCTCCCTCTCTGCATCCTCGCCTGGTCCATCACCGAGATAATACGTTATGCGTACTACACTCTCAACCTTGTCAACAGTGTGCCTCAAACTTTACTTTTCTTTAGGTGAGTGGTCTTATTTTCAATACTAGCACGCCCCGCGGTGCTGGCCCCGGTTTCTCGTCAGCGTCGATGGACATTATTAATAAATAACTTACAATAGTAAATACTAGTATTATGCTCATCATCATCATCCAAGCGATGTTCCCGGTTGCATCCCTCTCGAGAGCCCAAGGTCCACTAATATTATGCTATAGATTAGTCTATATTTCGTTTTATTTAGGAAGTCTTACGGCCGAATATAGAAACGCTACTCAAAATTTAAGGGCTTCTTATTCAATAAAGCAGCTCCTAAACTCGAAATATCTCATACTTTAATAAATTGAATTTAGAAGCTGCTTTTTAGTATGCGGCTGATAGTCAAGTAATAAAGAGCTTTAGATCTCTGTGACGACCGCCACAAGTCGGCGAATTACTTATGTACCCAGTTACTTTATTTAGAATTTGAACTAGTTAGCGTGGTGTGAAATCTTGTACCGCACTTTTATTAATTACTAATTTTATCCTTTTCTGTTTTCAGATACTCGACCTTCCTACCTCTATATCCTCTCGGAATCACTGGGGAACTTCTATGTATGTATCATTCTTTAGATGAGATAGCTGAGAAGCAGTTGCTAACGGTCTCCATGCCAAATCCATGGAATACGATATTTAATTACTACTATTTCCTAATATTCTATATGCTCTTATACATTCCGCTTTTCCCCGTTCTGTTTGGACATATGCTCACTCAAAGAAATAAAATGCTTAGTAAAGAACCAAAGAAAGTTAAATAATTTTAATGAATAGTCAAACGCTCATAATTAAATCAATTACAAACTCAGTAAAACAATTTTACGGGATTTCGTACCGGATACTCGCAAAATTAGTAGAATGACTTAATATTTGTAATATGACTTTAGTATTTCCTAACACTAAGCCTGGTTTAATACTAAGAAATAATGTTTAGAATGACTTAACTCAAAATGTAACATTATTTTTTTATCCCTGCGCGACTCCTTAACTTTTTATTTCTCAAAAATATTAATTTCTAAGACTTACATTTATATCGTTATTTTTAATTTTTATTACTCTCTTTTTTACACACGATACATGAACGTTTGGCCACTTTCTCACCTGATGGTAAGTGATGATATGATAAGTAAGATAGGTGAGGTAAGATGTAACCCCTCCATCGCAACTGGACGGATTCGCAACTGGACAGATTCTCAGCTGGACAGATTCTCAGCTGGACAGATTATCAACTGGACAGATTCTCAACTGGACAGTTTAGCAACTGGACAGAGTACAGTCTGGAAAAAAATAATATAAACTAAAAACATAGGGATTAAATTTTTAGTGTTTATTCAAGAAAACTGTAACAATATAACACAAAGGCACCACAATAGAATAAGACGAATATTTTACAAATAGTTTAATTGTTAATGTCAATGTTTGATGGGATAGATGAATGGATGGATGCGGTTATTCCCAGTCGCCCCCACTGGCATCGCCCCCACTGGGAGTTACTGGGAATTCGTAATAAAATATATACCAGTTGCCCCCTTTTGAAGGGCCAACTGGGAGCATAATTTTTAAATTTTGAAACGTTCCAGCTCCCCCACTTGATCTGTATTTCAAATGACAGCTGTCAAACTTAAAATGACTATATCTAAGAGATTATTGATCCTAGAGTACCAGTTCCTTTACAGAAGTGATAGATTTCATTAAGATCTACATTTCGGATGACAGCTGTCAAACTTGAAATATCTCAGAAACGAAGTTTTTGCTTCTATCACTTCTGTGAAGAAACTTTACTCTTGGACCAATATTTTCGAAGATGCATAAAGTTTAAGTTCGATAGCTGACATCCGAAATGTAGATCTCGATGAGATCTATCATTTCTATACTTAGAATCAAACGAAATGCAAAGTCAATGATTTCCCAGTTGACTCCAGTGCATTTGGCGGTGAGGGCGACTGGGAATAAGCCGATGGATGGAAGTTTATTCCTCTTTCACGCAAAAGCTACTAATTTAGCTAGATAATTTTAGCGACCGTAGCCGTTCCAAGCATGTTCTGACAGGAATTTTTTCATTAATGCAGTCCGATATAATATTTTGTATCTGCGTATCAATCAAAATTTGTTTTGGCCGACGTTTTGTTTCCTCACAGTGAAAGTAACTTCTATTGATTTTGTTATCACTGATTTTCGATTCCTTTTTTAATAACTGCAGGAACAAAAAAAGGGATGGTTTTTTCGGTATCTTGGCATTAATTCGCCGATGCCAACCCTCTATTGCGTTAGTGGTCCTAAATCTTTCTCCGTAACAGGATAATTGTTCATTCGTAATTTTCATCATCCAATAATTTGTGAAATAATTGAAAAACGCTTTACATTCTCCATCATCTGTACCCATTTCATTTATTGCCAAAAAGCCTTCAGGTATTAAAGTAATTGGCAAAAGTGCTAATTGCGTACACAATTGTGTCAATTTCCGACCATTTGCAGTAGATGTAAATTTTAATTCTTTAGATTTTTTCCACACTGCATTCTGAAAATGATAAAAGCAGCCTTTGACAGTGACATCTGGATAGACACATTGTAAAGCTTGTGCGATTGCTAGTTCATAGTCGCACTTGAACTGCGTAATATTAACAGACAATTGCTCTTTCAAAATTCTAAACATTCTTGTATACGTTTCCTGACACTTATTTGGTAAAAGAATGAACAGTACTGGCACAAAGTTAACACAATCGCCACCCTTGGTTATGTCGACATGTAGTGAGAAAAGCTGGTAAAAGGGTTTTGGTGCAATTTTAAATGTACCGTCCCCATAATATATGTCTGTATTTTTTATTAAATCTCTTGCTGCTTGGCTGCCAAACACAATTATTTTGTCTGTTTGACCATCATCGTATAAAAAGAAGTCTTTGACTAGACATTCAGGTATTTTAACATCTTCGAGCTTGTCGCTTTTGCACTTTTCTACACAAAGAAATTTATTGCGACATCTGTATAATGTATCCTTTTTGGTATTAAATGATGGTAATGAGTGATCTGATAAATTTAGTGAATCAGAATCATTTTTTTCTAAAAAATGTTTTTCAAATATTCTTTGTATTGGCTCCATATTATTACATACTTCCTTTTTACATTCATTTAAAAGTTTCTCGTTTCTATTCCGCTCAAAGTTTGGAGCACACGAGTGTTTGCCTTCTTTTATTATATCATTGTCTGTATTTAATGTAATAGACGTACTACACTCACGTTTCTTGCTGCATCTCCAATTGGTACAGTTCGATTTATTCCGCTTTGCGAAATTATACCGATGCCCAGCATGTAACAAAACAGTTCCATGTAGCGGGTCTTTCCCTCTTTTTCTTTGTCCATCTACAAAGACTAGCTCAGGTTTTGTCCGACTCGGACCAGCAATCTCCATTTTACCAAGTAATTAATTAATTTATTAATTAAACGCTTTGTTACAAAATAAAATGATGCAACTATGTATGTATGCTATTGATGACATTCAATGTCAAAGCCATCAATTTATTAATCATATAATTTGTTGTTATGAAACAGTTTGCATTACGCAGATAAATAGATTGCATTCAGGTACATTTCCTTTTCACAACACAATTTTTGAATGGTTAATAAAAAGCGAATACTCCTTCAATCACATCACACTAATATTATAAATGCAAAGTTTGTGTGTTTGTTCACGCTCAAACGGCTGAACGGATTTTGCCGAAATTTGGCATGCGGGTAGTTTATATTGTGGACTAACATATAGTTTTAGGGAACTACACGGTTAAACCCGCGGAACACAGCTAGTATAGTATTATGTACAGTATTCATTTTGTTTGTATGTTATGGTCTCCATCAAATTCAGACCAATAAAAATTAACTTTAATTATGTCATGGACTGTACACATTCTGTCCAGTTGCTAAACTGTCCAGTTGAGAATCTGTCCAGTTGATAATCTGTCCAGCTGAGAATCTGTCCAGCTGAGAATCTGTCCAGTTGCGAATCCGTCCAGTTGCGATGGAGGGGATGTAACACGCTCATCTAGAAGAAGGAAGACGGCAGTAGAACAAGATCCGACCCTTCTTCCTTATTAGCTGCATCTTATTTAATAAGATTGTATAGTTTTACTATAATGTTTTGTTGTATAAATACTCGAATGTATTGAAATAATCTTGTGGTATTTTTAAAATAAGCCGAGTGACTTTGTGCTACTTAGTAGTACAAAGAAAGTAGCTTAGCTTTAAACTAGAACACACGATTTGTTTAATGTCCAGTCTTTTTTGCAGATACATAGTTTTTTCCTTTCCTAACATTTGTCAAAACATAACACCTTTATTACTATTAGTTGTAAGGGTACATTCTATTTCAAACCAGATGCCCCCAAAATTCAATAAGAAATCTTTTGAAATTCGTACTTCACTATTTTTACAAAATCTCTCTTTTTGGAATTCGTGGGCGTTGGGTACGTAATCAACCTACACAAAAAAAGAAATATAATTAAGTACATACATAATGACTTTCCTTTAGTTTCATTAAATAGTCATGCATGACTCTAGATTAAGTATAATAATTATGCGTTATGTTAAACTGCTACATTAGCATTGCGACATTGCTCCACGCAATATAATTTATGCTCTTTTTTTCTGAGTTATTGGTTTATGTAGGTAATTTATTGTAATTTTGGGATACGGGTGCAATTATTTATATATTTAATTAATGTACGAACGGGTATTTGGGAATGGCATGTTGTTATTTACATTATAAGTAATTAAAATTGGATTATGTTTATAGTTTTGTATTTTTCATCTTTATATAAACATTTGGTCGTCAATTACAATTCATTTAAGGGGGCAGTCTACCTACTAGACTAGACTGTCCTCTTAAAACCTTAGGCGATTTAACGACAGTAGTTACGTGTATAGCGTTTGAACACATAGAAGCGCTAATTATATACTTACTATATTATACTCGTGCTACACGTTTTAAGTGTTTTAGCTCCTGGCCTGTAGCAACCGACTGCGCACTTTAATCGCCTTAAATGTAGCCAAAGTGTTTGTTGGGCAATGACTCATTGACACCTCTTACACCCATATTTATAGACAAATCTGAGTAATGACTTTGGCTAAGTAATGCCTTGTCCCGCTCTTATTAGTGATTCTTAACGTCAAGAAAATGTGACAGACATTACTTAAGACAAGTAATTACTTAGAATTGACTACGAATTCGAGAGATAGAATTAACTAGAAATACGCGTGACAGACCAGTATTTATAAACGAGTAGAGTCATTTGATTTGATTTGTTTTAAACAAGTATATGAAAACAATATTTTCTATTCTCTGGAGTAGGTAAGTAATGCATTTATCCCGCACTTGTCAGTGGTTTTCAGCGTCAGCGATAAAGTCGGTCTTTACTTGTCCAAAGTAATTATAATTATACTAGTCTAAAAATATGGGTGTTAGAATCCTATTTTATAGGGGCCATCTCTGTCCCGGTCGCCAAGATTTTGGGCTCCGGGGTGGATGAGACCTTCAGGGTAAGTAGACGTCTTCCGTCCCGGTACCGGGACCTACCCGCCAATTTTAAGTAGAAGTACAATCAAAATGCTTAACAGTAAAAAGGTGGGGATCTTCCGTTCCCTCCATTATCAGGTCATTTACTCTTGTTCTCCTATTGTTAACATTATTTGAGTCAATATCTATCAGTGATTCTGATTATTATCACAACTACTACCTCTAGGTACCTACCTACATAGAAAACAAACATCACCTGTAATACAGTGTACAGTAGGTATTTGCGCAAAACACATCAATTAAGATGGCTATCGTAGTAAGCTACCTAATCAGCTTTGATTTGAACTGCTTTACTATGATTAATTCGATAAAACTTGTTAGAATTGATAAACTTATCTCCTGCGGAGACTCGTATAAAATTAATGTTGTACATGATCGGCGTTTCATAGTTTTTTGTGTGAGACTTTAGAACGGACACCATGAATAGGATATATGCTTTAGTGTTGGCCCTCTTTGTGGCGTCTGCGCAGGCTAATTCCGTTACTTTGAAGGAAGCCGCTGTTCCTGAGGTCTACGATGCACAGTGAGTCGTTTTTTACTTATTTAATTACGTTTTTATTATAAACTAATAAATGTTTAAAAAGTTTCGATTTCTGCTCCAAACAAATATTTATGCAACGGCTATTTGTGTCAGGTCTTTAGGATATTTGTTATTTATTAAATAATTATGTTTGTCATATCTAATTTGTAACTATAATGTGTTTAGACCGAAACTGGAAGGGCTAGGGCTGGACGCGCACGTGAACGACTATGTGGACAGCACCATCCATATGATCGTACCTTTCATGCAGACACACGGCCTCGAACCCATGCAATTGCCTGATGTCGAAGAAGGATTCGAAGTAGTAAGTATCTTTCTACCTACTACTGAAAGGCAAGGATTACAGACTGTAACCCTTGCCACGATGATGTCTTCACCTTCGCAGCAAGTTTACTTTTTATAGCGCGGGCGGCGTTTCTATTTCGTTGAAGTTTCTTTTTCGTGGTCTTCTTTTGTTTCCAATACTGATAGCACATTTTTCTCCTTTAGGTACTAAGTAGGTATCTCTTAGTTTTTTTGGATAAGAATAATTTTACATACTTGTACTATTTAATATTTAAGTATTCTGTGCCTATACTATAATCTCTACCTCTTCTAAGTCCCCGGACCCTACTGGTGCAAAGGGCAGACACGATGTTCCACCAATTCTCTATATCGTGGGCAGCACGCTGGAGAGGCCGATTGTTTGTGCTTCAGTTATCAATATCATATCAGAGTACGTTTGCCTGTCTGTTTTGTGCGTCCACTTTAACGCTTTCTCCGAAGGTCCCAATCAGTTAGTAGGTAGGTATAGTATAAGTATCTAAGTATCTTAAAAAGATAAACCTATTTACTTAACTAAAATAATGTGCCAAAATAAAATACATATTATTTAAATACTAGCTCAGCCCCGCGGTTTCACCCGCTTAACTCCCGATCCCGAATATCGATATAAGTCATCGCAATTGGTTTAGCGGTTTTTGCGTGAAAGAGCAAAAAACACACACACAAACAAACTTTATCTTAATAATATGAGTCGGATTTTTATTCGACCTTCCTACCACAGCAGGTTACCTAGTAGTTGGTAGACTGTGCTAATACCTACCGGGCGTAGTACTAAAGTAGGTACCCTACCTACTTACCAAACATAGTTTATCTTTAAAAAATATCTAAATCGTAATAAGTATGTTTAACTATCTTATTTATTAGTAATTAATTGCGTCGGGGGATTATTGTTATCAACGCTATGTATCTATTATACCTAGATACATATTGTATTGTAACAAATAGGTAATTCAGACTCGTGCGTTTGATTGGTATTTTGATATAGGTATAGTTCACGCAAAACTTAATGGCCCCTGTGAACTAGGCGCAGGTAGTTGCGCAGAACGCGAATTATAGATGCGCCAGGTAAAGGTGCGGTCGTCGGGAGGGGACCGGCCCTCCCCGCGTGTCGCTCGTTCCCCGAGACCATCCAGCAACGCATACAGCTGTGTGAGTGCTACGTTTTCCTAGATCACAGGGGCCATTAAGTTTTGCGTGAACTATACTTAATAACATTATATTGTTCACAGTACCTATAGCCATAGGAATTTCAAAATCCTTATCAGGATTAGAACGTTATAGATTGGTGGCTCCATAACCCATTGCCCTTCTCCATCAGTCAGTATATAGTATTACGAGGACTTCTTATTATTAATTAAGATCTCCATTGTATTGGATTAATACATATAGTCAAACGGAGCTAAACTATGTATCCATGACTCTTGTGATTTGGTGGATTTGATCTTAAAATAGAACGACATGTCGCATTCGAACTGACATTTGTTGTCGCCAAAGATCTTTTGTTGTCGCTATGCCGCGCCTACTCAATGCGCTACATTGCGCGCTAATCCCAGTTGAGTTTTTAATTGTGTTACCTACCGAAAAAGCAATGTATTCAAAAAACAAATCAATACTTAAGAGTTGATTTGTTTTCCATCAGATCAACTCTTAAGCGCAAAAGAGCTTTTCAGACCAGACATAATAAAACTAATAATTGATTCATCGAGATATTAAATGTAGTAGCATAGATTAAGGATTAGTGTCATCCGTCTATGGTATAGTATTAAAATCAATTTATCGCCACGTTTTCAGAGACCGGTACTGATCACCTACAGCGCGTGGTTGAGGATCCACAACGGCTACATGACCGGGTTGACCAACGTCGAGCGCAATGGAGACCAGCGAGTCCACTACTTCGCCAAGATGCTTCGCGTGCGCGTCTCTCTGCAGTTCAGAGATCTAGAAGTGAGTATACTACTAACTTTTAGACTACGTCCGCACAGCGATTTTTTATCGCGCTTTTTTTAACACACTGAATTTTATTGAAGTACTGCGTCTGGCTTCATTCGTATTCTAATAACAAATATTATATTATTTCTTATGTTTTTATTGCTCAAGACGTTCAAACTGAGCCTTAGTCGGTAAACCAAACATAACATAATCATAAATTCATCATGTCACGTGGGTTCCCATGTGGCGCAGTGGCGGCGCACTCGCCCGGCAAACGAGGGCACAGGTTCGAATCCTGTCATGGGAGAATTTATGATGATGTATTTCATATTTTTAACAAATTATATGATGTTGTTTTTCACAGTTCATCTACCGGTACTTGGTGAAAGTGATGAACATCGGGCCGACCGGCGGCATCGTGGGCTCGCTCAACCGTTTCGTCGTCAACGTCGACATCTTGATGGACTTCAACAACGACGAGATCCATCTACAAGAGTTCTCTCTTACTGATATTGGGTAAGATTGAAAGATAGAGCGATAGATATCTTAGTAATCATATGTTAGGTAATATCTTTACATTATCTACTATATAAAAATAAGTCGGGTTTTCCTTCCTGACGCTATAACTCCAGAACGCACGAACCGATTTCCACGGTTTTGCATTCGTTGGAAAGGTCTCGGGTTCCGTGAGGTTTATAGCAAAGAAAATTCAGGAAAAATTTAATTATCTATAATTTATAAGGCAAAACAACGTTTGCCGGGTCAGCTAGTATTTAATATAATTCCAGTAATATAGATAGGTACACTATACATATATATTACATAATAAAGTCGATTACCGCTGTCTGTCTATTCCTATGTATGCTTAGATCTTTAAAACTGCGCAACGAATTTTGATGCGGTTTTGTACCTGAGGAAGGTTTATATGTGTTATACACACCCGTGCGAAGGCGGGTGTGTATTACCATACTTAGAAAATACTGCTTTTGGAAAAAAGCTTGCAAAAATCTTAGTACCCGGCGGGACTCGAACCCGCGACTATTGGTATTCCGTTCTAGCGCGATAGCCGCTACGCCAAGGGTAAGCTTTCCCGCCAAGCCGAAATTAAGAAATCACCTCCTCGTGTTCTTACGAGTAAGGCCTTGTAGTGACGAGTCCCGCCTACAAATCATTATCGAGGAGTAACATAGGCTACTGTTGATCCCGATATTCCCACGGGATCGGGACTTACGCGTGTGAAACCGCGGGACGCAGCTAGTATTATTATAAAGAGGAAAGATTTGTGTTTTGTGTGTGTGTGTCGTTTGAATAAACTCAAAAACTAATTGACCGTTTTCAAAAATTCTTTCACCAAAAGAAAGCTACATTATCGAGGAGTAACATAGGCTACTGTTGATCCCGATATTCCCACGGGATCGGGACTTACGCGTGTGAAACCGCGGGACGCAGCTAGTATTATTATAAAGAGGAAAGATTTGTGTTTTGTGTGTGTGTGTCGTTTGAATAAACTCAAAAACTAATTGACCGTTTTCAAAAATTCTTTCACCAAAAGAAAGCTACATTATCGAGGAGTAACATAGGCTACTGTTGATCCCGATATTCCCACGGGATCGGGACTTACGCGTGTGAAACCGCGGGACGCAGCTAGTATTATTATAAAGAGGAAAGATTTGTGTTTTGTGTGTGTGTGTCGTTTGAATAAACTCAAAAACTAATTGACCGTTTTCAAAAATTCTTTCACCAAAAGAAAGCTACATTATCGAGGAGTAACATAGGCTACTGTTGATCCCGATATTCCCACGGGATCGGGACTTACGCGTGTGAAACCGCGGGACGCAGCTAGTATTATTATAAAGAGGAAAGATTTGTGTTTTGTGTGTGTGTGTCGTTTGAATAAACTCAAAAACTAATTGACCGTTTTCAAAAATTCTTTCACCAAAAGAAAGCTACATTATCGAGGAGTAACATAGGCTACTGTTGATCCCGATATTCCCACGGGATCGGGACTTACGCGTGTGAAACCGCGGGACGCAGCTAGTATTATTATAAAGAGGAAAGATTTGTGTTTTGTGTGTGTGTGTCGTTTGAATAAACTCAAAAACTAATTGACCGTTTTCAAAAATTCTTTCACCAAAAGAAAGCTACATTATCGAGGAGTAACATAGGCTACTGTTGATCCCGATATTCCCACGGGATCGGGACTTACGCGTGTGAAACCGCGGGACGCAGCTAGTATTATTATAAAGAGGAAAGATTTGTGTTTTGTGTGTGTGTGTCGTTTGAATAAACTCAAAAACTAATTGACCGTTTTCAAAAATTCTTTCACCAAAAGAAAGCTACATTATCGAGGAGTAACATAGGCTACTGTTGATTCCGATATTCCCACGGGATCGGGATTTACGCGGGTGAAACACAGGACGCAGTTAGTCTATAAACAAAATATATTGTTCGTTCCAGCCGCCTCCGCGTCCGCCTCACCGGCAACATCCTGACCGACTGGCTGGTGAACCCCGTGATCCGCGTGTTCACGACCATCTTCGACACGATCATCATCCGCGTCGTCCAGAACAACATCCACGACGCCGTCAATGATGCCATCGCTGTCATCAACAGGAACATTGCCGATGTTATCCGCTACATCGAGTCTTACAACTTGTAAACGGTTGTAAAACGTTGAGGTCGCTGTTAACGCTTCTCGTTAACAAATCGCAGTAATCGCTGTTAACAGTTCGCAGTTGCTTGAACGTCAAACGATTTTCAGTTGCCGCAAGTACGCTGTAGACTATACACCAGCTTTATCTATTCACAAGCTGAGCAACTTTTGTAACCAGCCAACCTATATTACCTGTCCTATGTACCGCCACAACTGTGTCCTTTTTTAATTTAATCGATTTGTATTTCAATACGGTCTGTTGTGTTTGAAATTACTGCATGTTTGTAACGTCTAATAAATTAAAAAAAAAAAAAAATTGAACCATTTTTTTGTTTCAATGGCTGCAGTGTCTATTACACTAACATTTTGTACCTTTATCTTTCTTCTATGTATCCTGCCGCTAAAAAGAGCCAGGGTTATTATTTACATACCTAGTTCTTCATTGTAATAGGTTCTTCTTACTACAGCTGCTGGTATTATAATTAATCATCATCTACACTAATATTATAAAGACGAAAGATTTGTATTTATGTGTGTCTGTATGTTTGTAATAAATAAACTCAAAACTGCTGAACCGATTTCAAAAATTCTATACCATTAGAAAGCTACATTCACCCTGAGTAACATAGGCCTCTATTAATCCCGATATTCCCACAGGATCGGGACTTACGCGGGTATAACCGCGGGACGCAACTTACTGCCCAGTTTAATTTGCAGCCATTTTGGCTTACTGGTTTCTAGACAATGGCTCGGTAGGTTCATTTCTACTAAATAAATAAATAATGTATTTTGGTAGCTAGGTATTTATAGGAGGTATGGGTGTCACAGAAAAAGTTATATACCTACTCTAACGTATCTTCTCTTATTCGAGCGATTTTCCCGGTTGGATTGGATACCTCTCGGGAGCCCCAAATTATAGCGGCGCAGTAGGTAGAAGTCATCAACTCATCCATCAATCATCAATTATTCATCATTGACCATACCTAGCTTCTGAAAATTGATTTGGCGTTATTTTTACGGCTGACCTCCTGCCTGATACCAACCCTCTTAGGGACCAAGCAGTTTATCCGTCAACGCGCTGGGAGAACTTAAGGCTTGGCAGTGTCCTTCCTTCAGATCTCTTAATCACCTCTTACGACACCTACGGGAAGAGATAAATATAAATATTGCACGACGTTACACACAGCGCAATCTAGCCCCAAACTAAGCACTAGGCTTGTACTATGGGTACTAGACAACGGATTTACTGCATACTATACTTTTTTTTTTGTAAATACATACATATGATACATAAAAAACACTGAATATCCCATGTCTTCGGACCGTGGTGAGTCTTAGAACATGTTGGTTTCCTCACGATGTTTTCCTTCACCGCAAGAGAGATGTTATTAGCGCACATACCTTTAGAAAAAGACATTGGTGCGCGGTCGGTCTGGATTCGAACCCACGACCATCAGAATGAAAGCCGGGGTATCTACCACTAGACCAACACCGCTCATATAGCGATATAACGGTGAGTTATATCTACGGAACTCACACGACTGAATATTGATTTAACTCACCCGCCCGACTTGATCTAGCTGTATGAGCTAAAATCCACTTTACTGCCCTCTCGAGACTTTAAAAAAGTTAGCCATGTTGACTTTGACAGCAATTGCAAAACGTCAAAAAATTTACACATGTTGTCCGTGTTTTCTTTTAGTGATGGGTCAACTCGGAATAAACGTAACTCGAGTCAACTCGAGTTAAAATGCACGTAACTCGAGTTAACTCGAGTTGTAACTCGAGTTGGTAGGCATGAGTAACCCAATTAATTATTTTATAAACTTTGCCGCTTTACGCCAAAAAAAACCAAACCGATTCTGATGAGACTTAGTATGTAATTAGCTGGAGACTTAAATTATTACATACATACATTTTTATCGCAATATTCCCACGTGATCGAAATTTTTCAATTTCAATATTTCAGCAAGAACGAGGCTTACACAATGTGAAACCACGACATGTAGTTTTTTTACATTTTAATCCTTCGGTCCTTACCGAGATAAGGCAATAGGACCGAAATAAAAATTAATTTATCGAATAAAATAAACACCAATTATGCGTTTTTAGGTTAGAATTTGTTAAAAATAGTACTATTATTGAACTCGAGTCCGCAAGGTTTAACTCGAGTTGACTCGAGTTAACCGCAACTCGAGTTAACTCGAGTTGGCAACTCGAGTTGACCCATCACTATTTTCTTTCTTACTTTGCGATTGATACATTTTTATTTTTGTGATTTATAAAACAAGAAAAGAGCTTCTAATGTTTTGATAAGTGCAAGCGTTACATAGTTATTTATTCAGAATACATAGTCATTCATAGTCGGCTCCATTGATAAAAACAATGGGTAAAACGAAAAAGTTCAAACCTTCTCAAGTTGGTAAGAATGTGGCTCTAGCAGACCAAATAGAGGCTGTTCATTCGGTAAAAGCTAAAAATAGAACTAAGGAGAGGAACAGGCACGATGACGATGATGAGGTATAGTGGAATCGTATAAATTATTGCCTAAAAAATTGTACTCAAATACTACAAATTTAAGGTTAACTATGCATTCGTTTTCATGGTATAAATCTAGCTTTCGTAAGAATAACTAAAATTCACCTATCTAAGAAGGAATAAGATCTACATAATCGCTTTACAAAAGTTCAATCGGCAGATTTAGTTTTAATAACAAACTTTTTTCAGTTTGTAAATTCAGATTTGTCCAAGAAAATCTTGAAAGCTGCAAGAAGGCAGCAAGTGGAGCTAGATGACACTGAAGTAGGTCCATCTCCGGCAAAACATGTGACTCTACCAACTCCATTGAAAGGTATTTACTTAATTTAATCCTAATTAAATTATAAATTCAAGTGTTAGTTCCATTGTAACAGAATAGCAGTTCAGCATACATTATTTATTCTATTCTCATGCCTCGTTTTCATTGGGTGTTAACTCATTTGTCAGGGACAACAACTAATATATGAAAGTGCATCATTGATATCAGTTGATTTACAAGCTAGTATTCTCTCCAGGATACTTAATCATATGATGGCATACTTAATCAGAATTCTTAAAACCAATATTAGAGCCCTATTGACCACTGAAAAAGATTACTGCAAGCAAGCTCAAATGATCAATATAAATGGGCTAGAAGTAAAGAAACTTACTAGATAGAAAACTAGTAAATATTTCTTCTTTATAACCTACTACCTGCGTCCATGGTTTCACCCGTGTAAGTCCCGATCCTGTAGGAATATCGGGATCAAAAGTCAATGTTACTCCTTGATAATGTAGCTTTCTTTTGGTATAGACACACACATACACTCAAAAATACAAATCTTTTCTCTTTATAATATTAGTGTAGATATCCAAAACTCAAATATGTCTATTTACTATTCTGTATAACCTACATTCATCTCCTATAATATAGGTGAAGATTCAGATGCTGATTCTGACCCTGAAAAAGATGACTTAGAACCTGATACCTTCTATGACAATATTGAAATTAACGAAGAAGATGAGCAAGCTCTCAGGATGTTCATGTCATCAAAACCAGAACGAACCAGAACTCTAGCTGATATAATCAAAGATAAAATAACTGAAAAACACACTGAACTCCAAACAGAGTTTTCTGATGTAGAGACTCTTAAGTTACAAAATATTGACCCCAGGTAATATTCAATTCAATAACTTATTTCTGTGAACATATCAAAATGTACAAGTTATCTAATATTATCTATTTTTTAGGATAAAAACCATGTATGAAGGTGTGAGAGATGTATTACAGAAGTATCGTTCTGGGAAGCTACCAAAAGCTTTTAAAATGGTTCCTCATTTGCAAAATTGGGAACAAATTTTGTACATAACAGAGCCAACTACATGGTCTGCTGCTGCAATGTACCAGGTTTGTAGTACTAACCTTTTATTTTAAGAAAAACCCCTGACCATAGAACCACATTCCCTGCATTACAAGATATATTAGCACCCAGCAGCAGTCAGAATGTTATACTATAACAATTATAATTTGTTTAAGAGATACGTTTTCTGTTACAGGCAACTAGAATATTTGCATCCAACTTGAAAGAGAAGATGGCACAACGTTTTTATAATCTGGTGCTACTACCCCGAGTGAGAGATGACCTTGCTGAATATAAGAGGTTGAACTTCCACCTATACCAAGCATTGAGAAAGTCACTATTTAAGCCTGGCGCTTTTATGAAAGGTATTCTGCTGCCTTTGTTGGAGGTAAGAATCTTCTTTGTCTTTTTGTATGACTTGCCCTTAACTTGACTTATAATAACTGTATCAAAGGTAACAACCAGCAAAAGTGCTGTTCGCACAATAAAAGGGTTCAGTTTTCGAAAGTTATGCCGGGTGCATACATTCAGGCGATTCATTTTATAAAGATTTTGGTAATACACACAATAATAAAATTGTATTACGAAAATAAAACACCTGTATGATTCCCATCCAGAAACAATGAATAGATTTGAGAGATTGCTGTTTAATGATGGTCCCTGACCTATTGAAGTTGTGTCCTCTAAGGCTTTTTATGGTTGTGTATTATGACAACTAATTTAAACTTTTATTTTATTTTAGGCTGGAGACTGCACCCTTCGTGAAGCTATTATTGTTGGTTCAGTATTAGCCCGCAACTCAGTTCCTGTGCTACACTCGAGTGCGGCATTATTAAAAATAGCTGAAATGGACTACACTGGTGCAAACTCTATCTTCTTGAGAATCCTCTTTGATAAAAAATACGCTTTGCCTTATCGAGTTGTTGATTCAGTTGTTTTTCATTTCCTGAGGTAATAAAATTGCTTATAAATAAATATTACCATATATGTCAATGCTCTGGCCCATTGTCTTCTGCTTGCTATCAAGACGGAAAAATAGCATCAGTTAACTATAAAAAAAAGAACGATAGATTGTTATCTAACTGACAGCCAGATTTCTCTACCCTATTCCTCTTTATATTTTTTCGTTTTATTTTCTAGGTTCCAAAGTGAATCACGAAATCTACCCGTGTTATGGCATCAAGCATTGTTGACATTTGTGCAACGATACAAAGCCGATATATCTACTGAACAGAGAGATGCTTTATTAGAGCTGTTGAGAAAGCAGTCACATCCAACAATTACTCATGAGGTAGGTAACTGAAGCAATTTGATTTGATCATTTGCAGAACCCTTGGCTATAAATACATCAATTAAAAGATGTAATAGGTATAATAATAGGTCAATTAGAGTTTAATTGAATTAAAAATACCTACTCTAAATAGACGCTGTTGGGTAAGCAGACCTTTAAGCTTTCACTGGACATTTCCATACATAATTGGGCCATTATACTATACATGTCTTTAAGATGTCAGTTTCCTAATGTTCACTGTAAGAGAGCTGTTAATAGCACGCATACATTTTTCATAAAGACATTGATTAAGGTCAGCCGGGATTCAGACTGTTAGAAGTTCATCTATTTTTTTATAAACATTTCAGATTCGACGAGAACTACAAGCAGCACAGTGCAGAGATGTCGAAGTCAACGAAGCTACATCCTCAGCTATGGCCGTTGAGTAAATAAAAGATAATATAATTAGAAATGATTTTATTTTCACCCTTTCAATACACACACATCAATAGAAATATCCAACAATGTATACCTACTTCGAGGCAGGACAAGGATGCCTCTATAACAAACAATACAAGAATTGTGAAATTAAGCCAGATACAGCTACTGGCCCTTATAATGTCGTCGAGGCTTCCTCTTACCCCTGGATAAATTCAGGTACAGTGTTCACAAGTCGAAGTACATACCACTGCATCTGGGTTAAACTATGAGTGTGTTCTTGAAATTAGTTTTAGCTTTGTAATCAAGTTATAATAGTAGTCGCCTAGTAGGTATTTAAGTGTAGTCTAAAGTTAGTGCACTTTGCTATGAATTACTGGAACTTAACATTGGTCTATCTATCTGACTAGACACTAAATGCACAGGAGGTAAAATAGTGTCTCTACATTCACATTTTCTTCCTGAAATGTAATCAAACGAACCCACTTTGCAACCGCACTGTTCACAGTTTAGCTTGCCCTTCGTCCATTGTTCATTTTCTACTTTTCCCTTTATCCACTCAGGTAATTTATCCTCATAAAGATACACAAAGCTATTTAAATTGTAGCTGTTGCATTTTGTTAGGTCACAATTATTTGTGTTTGAAACAATATCTAAATCTTCGATTAGTATGTGTCTGCATTTATGACATTTTATTACACTTGTCTTCGGTAGAGCCATCTAGAATGTTGTTATAATAATTAGTTATTTTACTTGTTTATTTAAGTAGTGTTCCGTTTATTTTGGGAAACCAAACGACTCAAATATTTGCGTATATTCAATTGAAGAGGTTATTGTGGATTATTTACATTTTATTTTGAGGTTAAGTTACAACTCATTCACTTTTCATTCATTACCTTTTTTTTTCAGAGGTTTGTGTCAGAGATTTGGATGTATGTATGTACGTACGTACGGCCACTACAGAATACAATACCTACTAGGTATTTATGTATTTTATTTTTCATGCTTGCTATATTAAAACATAACATAACTTATTGGGGTCAATTCGAGCAAACCACCGACTAAAACATAACCTAACCAAAAACAGACTTATTTTAGTTAAGTTTGTATGCTATTCGGTTTTGTCCACAAACTAAACTTAGAATTTGAAAATGACAGGACTAAACACGGACTAAATTGGATTCACAGATAAAAAATTGAGAACGAATTGTTTATGCTGTGAGGTTGGTAGTACTTTATTCGTCTAGATTTCTCTATGATTATTTGTTTACTTTTTGTAGTTTGTAATTCATCTGAATCAGTTTTGTTGTAGTTTTGTGTCGGAAAATGTATATAAGACCTAACGAACGCAGCAAAAGGAACTGCTTGTGGAGTGGAGAGGCTTCATGCTCAGTTAGCAAAAGGTAGGTCTTATTTTTTACGCAATTTACCTATGCTAATTGCTATTTCGATAGCGTAAGAGGAATTAGATTTATTTATCTACCGATACTAGTGCCTGCGGCTTTACCCGCCCAGGTCCCGATTCCGCGAGAATATCAGGATCATTACTAGCCTTTAATCTTCTTCGATATGTGGACTATCAAACACAAAAATATATTTTCAATTCGGACCAGTAAGTTCCTAAAATTAGCGCGTTCAACCAAACTAAAAAATCTCATAAGCTTTCTATTCATTAGTTTAGATAAGTTAAATGGATGAAGTCTAGTAAATTTAAGCCTTACCGACGCAAATAGGTCCACACAGAGGGTCTGAATATAGTAGGTGTTGCATAAAATGCAATTTTAAACCTGTTCTGTTCTGTGAAAAAACATTTTTGCTAAGATATTACTTTCAACTTTCAAGTCATAGTTTATGGAATTAACTAGCTGCGTCCCGCGGTTTCACCCGCGTAAGTCCCGATCCCGTGGGACTATCGGGATCAAATGTAGCCTATAGCCTTCCTCAATAAATGGACTATCCAACACTGAAAGAATTTTTCAATTCGGACCAGCAACCGCTGGTCCTGAGATTAGTGCGTTCAAACAAAAAAACAAACTCTTCCGCTTTATAATAGTAGTAGAATTACTAGCTCTGC
This sequence comes from Idaea biselata, assembly GCA_958496205.1. Lineage (NCBI taxonomy): Eukaryota > Metazoa > Arthropoda > Insecta > Lepidoptera > Geometridae > Idaea > Idaea biselata. The sequence continues at coordinate 42,382,485 of OY292394.1, read as the reverse complement.
ACCCTGCGGTTTCACCCGCGTAAGGGTTAGTTTTAAAGATCTAAGCATACATAGAAAATACAAACAGACACGACAGAGAGGGAAGTCACTTTGTTTTATACTATGTAAAGATTAAAGTTGTCCGAGTACCAGTTTTACCAAGAAACCAAATACCAATTATTACTCGGCTCAATGTTTGTCATTACAAGTACTTCGTGATTAACTATGTATGAAATGTATTTCCTTTGTTTTGTTGTAATTTTTTACCATTACTCTTTTATTTTTAGAATTGGGATGTCTGGCGCAGCAAAACAAAAACAAAAGCTCGAAAAGTATGGGCTCCATCAGCGGAACTGGAGGAGGTCCTCCAGGTCCAGATTTAACAGATCTGGACAATAAAATATTGGAAATTGTAGGACCTGCCTCTGTGTATGGTTTTGCGACTGTAGAGCAGGTAAGTTTTCCTTTAAAAACCAAGTGATACATATAATTAAATATTTTTGCTGTATATCTTAAATTATTTATTGTTAATTTCAGACCCCAAATGGAACATACTGCTGCTGCTGTTGCTGAAGTTCCTCCTGCTGTGCCTGCTTAGCTAGAAGATCCTCAATGAGTTCATCAACCACCGCCACAACAACCTGAGCTGCCCAACCGCCCCTGTATATGCCGGCCTGAGCGGGTGCGAGCCCCAAGACCACCAAGACCGCCTGTTGCCGATAGCCTGACAGCAGCATTAAATGAAAATATTAGGCTGCTGAGCTGAGCAGATATTGCACTGCCATTAAGAGAAAATGCCTGTGCTAAGGTGCGGGCAGCTCAAGTTTTAGCTGAAGCGTTGAGGGGAGACACAGTTGAGGAAATTTTTGTTGAAGAGGCACAGTAAACTCCTAACTGGTTTAACTGTATAGACAATTCTAGCCAAATCTGAATCAAATTCTATTTTAACTACCTACCTAGTATATATTTTGAATAAAACTTGTAAATGATATAAAATGACTTTTATTGAAAATAATTGTTGCCTCCTAGTATGTGCCAATAGGCATATTGCCACAGGTATTTTATTATTATTTACTTATCAGGCAGGCAGTTGATACAATTGATAGATGCCTGTATCCAGCTATTCTTAGTCTGTTTCTGTATTGGCTAAGTATTTGTCAAGTTTGTTCTTGAACTGGTTGATACTGTGCCGAGATGATGTCCTTTGGTAGCTTGTTCCACGCTCTGACCACTCTGTTGCTGAAGAAATGTTCGTGAGGGTTGTTGTGCGAGAAGGCGGTGCGTAATTTGAGGTGGTGCCCTCTGAGACGATTATTGGTGTCACGACTGAGTAATTTGTGAAAGTCCAGCAGGTCATAGTCATTTGGTAGGTATACAAAACAGTTTTTTAAATTTGTGATCCGGCAATACGAATGGATTGGAACAGTCTCTTAATCGTTTTAATCTAAGCCCTTCGTCATTGCTTCTGCAATAAAATTAAACAAAAACATTTAACAAAACACGCTTTTCTGAGGGTTTTCACTAAATCTGTCTATAAAGGCCGGCACTCAGAACACCTTTCAGCCCGTACTACAGCCAAAATTACAAATTCGTCAATCGTAACGTTATTTATTCGATAAATGTTGTTATTTACTTCAACGACCAATTTTAGTCCACACAAAATTAGTCGCGACTTAATTTTAGTTTGACGTTTACTATTTTGGTTCCGAATAGCTAAAAACGTTTTCTAACCTAATTTAATTCGACTTAACTTATTTTGGTTTAGTCCTGTCATAATAAGTTAAGTCGGCGTTTTCTGAATAGCAATCTGTAATTTGACACGTCTTAACTAATTTTAAGTTAAGTTAAGTCGGAATTTGGCTTGCTCGAATTGACACCAATGGGGTCAATTCGAGCAAACCACCGACTAAAACTTAACCTAACCAAAAACGACTTATTTTAGTTAAGTTAGGTTTGTATGCTATTCGGTTTTGTCCACAAACTAAACTTAGAATTTGAAAATGACAGGACTAAACACGGACTAAATTGGATTCACAGATAAAAAAATGAGAACGAATGGTTTATGCTGTGAGGTTGGTAGTACTTTATTCGTCTAGATTTCTCTATGATTATTTGTTTACTTTTTGTAGTTTGTAATTCATCTGACTGAATCAGTTTTGTTATAGTTTTGTGTCGGAAAATGTATCTATGACCTAACGAACGCAGCAAAAGGAACTGCTTGTGGAGTGGAGAGGCTTCATGCTCAGTTGGCAAAAGGTAGGTCTTATTTCTGACGCAATTTACCTATGCTAATTGCTATTTCTATAGCCTAAGAGAAATATGAGGAGCGTATTTATCTACCAATCCTAGTGCCTGCGGCTTTACCCGCCCAGGTCCCGATTCCGCGAGAATATCAGGATCATTACTAGCCTTTAATCTTCCTCGATATGTGGACTATCAAACACAAAAATATATTTTCAATTCGGACCAGTAAGTTCCTGATATTAGCGCGTTCAACCAAACTAAAAAATCTCATAAGCTTTCTATTCATTAGTCTAAATATGTTAAATGGATTAAGTCTAGTAAATTTAAGCCTTACCGACGCAAATAGGTCCACACAGAGGGTCTGAATATACAAACAAAAAACAAACTCTTCCGCTTTATATAGTAATAGAATTACTAGCTCTGCATAGTTTTAAAGATCTAAGCGTACATACAAAATACAAACAGACACGACAGAGAGGGAAGTCACTTTGTTTTAGACTATGTAAAGATTAAAGTTGTCCGAGTACCAGTTTTACCAAGAAACCAAATACCAATTATTACTCGGCTCAATGTTTGTCATTACAAGTACTTCGTGATTAACTATGTATGAAATGTATTTCCTCTTTTATTTTTAGAATTGGGATGTCTGTCGCAGCAAAACAAAAACAAAAGCTCGAAAAGTATGGGCTCCATCAGCGGAACTGGAGGAGGTCCTCCAGGTCCAGATTTAACAGATCTGGACAATAAAATATTGGAAATTGTAGGACCTGCCTCTGTGTATGGTTTTGCGACTGTAGAGCAGGTAAGTTTTCCTTTAAAAACCAAGTGATACATATAATTAAATATTTTTGCTGTATATCTTAAATTATTTATTGTTAATTTCAGACCCCAAATGGAACATACTGCTGCTGCTGTTGCTGAAGTTCCTCCTGCTGTGCCTGCTCAGCTAGAAGATCCTCAATGAGTTCATCAATCACTGCCACAACAACCTGAGCTGCCCAACCGCCCCCGTATATGCCGGCCTGAGAGGGTGCAAGCCCCAAGACCACCAAGACCGCCTGTTGCCGATAGCCTGACAGCAGCATTAAATGAAAATATTAGGCTGCTGAGCTGAGCAGATATTGCACTGCCATTAAGAGAAAATGCCTGTGCTAAGGTGCGGGCAGCTCAAGTTTTAGCTGAAGCGTTGAGGGAAGACACAGTTGAGGAAATTTTTGTTGAAGAGGCACAGTAAACTCCTAACTGGTTTAACTGTATAGACAATTCTAGCCAAATCTGAATCAAATTCTATTTTAACTACCTACCTAGTATATATTTTGAATAAAACTTGTAAATGATATAAAATGACTTTTATTGAAAATAATTGTTGCCTCCTAGTATGTGCAAATAGGCATATTGCCACAGGTATTTTATTATTATTTACTTGTCAGGCAGGCAGTTGATACAATTGATAGATGCCTGTATCCAGCTATTCTTAGTCTGTTTCTGTATTGGCTAAGTATTTGTAAAGTTTGTTCTTGAACTGGCTGATACTGTGCCGAGATGATGTCCTTTGGTAGCTTGTTCCACGCTCTGACCACTCTGTTGCTGAAGAAATGTTCGTGAGGGTTGTTGTCCGAGATGGTGGTGCGTAATTTGAGGTGGTGACCTCTGAGACGATCATTGGTGTCACGACTGAGTAGTTTGTTAAAGTCCAGCAGGTCGTAGTCATTTGGTAGGTAGGTATACAAAACAGTTTTTTAAATTTGTTATCCGGCAATACGAATGGATTGGAACAGCCTCTTAATCGTTTTAATCTAAGCCCTTCGTCATTGCTTTTGCAATAAAATTAAACAAAAACATTTAACAAAACATGTTTTTCTGAGGGTTTTCACTAAATCTGTCCATAAAGGCCGGCACTCAGAACACCTTTCAGCCCGTACTACAGCCAAAATTACAAATTTGTCAATCGTTATACGTTATTTATTCGATAAATGTTGTTATTTACTTCAACGACCAATTTTAGTCCACACAAAATTAGTCGCGACTTAATTTTAGTTCGACGTTTACTATTTTGACAGTTTTGTGGCCGTTTCGAATAGCTAAAAACGTTTTCTAACCTAATTTAGTTCGACCTAACTTATTTTGGCTTAGTCCTGTCATAATAAGTTAAGTCGGCGTTTTCTGAAGAGCAATCTGTAATTTGACACGTCTTAACTAATTTTAAGTTAAGTTAAGTCGGAATTTGGCTTGCTCGAATTGACACCAATGTAAGTTAAAATGGGGTCAATTCGAGCAAACCACCGACTAAAACTTAACCTAACCAAAAACAGACTTATTTTAGTTAAGTTAAGTTTGTATGCTATTCGGTTTTGTCCACAAATTAAACATAGAATTTGAAAATGACAGGACTAAACACGGACTAAATTGGATTCACAGATAAAAAAATGAGAACGAATGGTTTATGCTGTGAGGTTGGTAGTACTTTATTCGTCTAGATTTCTCTATGATTATTTGTTTACTTTTTGTAGTTTGTAATTCGTCTGAATCAGTTTTGTTGTATTTTTGTGTCGGAAAATGTATAGGTATAAGACCTAACGAACGCAGCAAAAGGAACTGCTTGTGGAGTGGAGAGGCTTCATGCTCAGTTGGCAAAAGGTAGGTCTTATTTCTGACGCAATTTACCTATGCTAATTGCTATTTCGATAGCGTAAGAGGAATTAGATTTATTTATCTACCAATCCTAGTGCCTGCGGCTTTACCCGCCCAGGTCCCGATTCCGCGAGAATATCAGGATCATTACTAGCCTTTAATCTTCCTCGATATGTGGACTATCAAACACAAAAATATATTTTCAATTCGGACCAGTAAGTTCCTGAGATTAGCGCGTTCAACCAAACTAAAAAATCTCATAAGCTTTCTATTCATTAGTCTAAATATGTTAAATGGATTAAGTCTAGTAAATTTAAGCCTTACCGACGCAAATAGGTCCACACAGAAGGTCTGAATATAGTAGGTATTGCATAAAATGCAATTTTAAACCATGAGGTTCTGTGAAAAAACATTTTTGCTATGATATATTTTTCAACTTTCAAGTCATAGTTTATGGAATCAACTAGCTGCGTCCCGCGGTTTCACCCGCGTAAGTCCCGATCCCGTGGGACTATCGGGATCAAATGTAGCCTATAGCCTTCCTCAATAAATGGACTATCCAACACTGAAAGAATTTTTCAAATTGGACCAGCAACCGCTGGTCCTGAGATTAGCACGTTCAAACAAACAAACAAAAAAACAAACTCTTCCGCTTTATAATAGTAATAGAATTACTAGCTCTGCATAGTTTTAAAGATCTAAGCGTACATACAAAATACAAACAGACACGACAGAGAGGGAAGTCACTTTGTTTTAGACTATGTAAAGATTAAAGTTGTCCGAGTACCAGTTTTACCAAGAAACCAAATACCAATTATTACTCGGCTCAATGTTTGTCATTACAAGTACTTCGTGATTAACTATGTATGAAATGTATTTCCTCTTTTATTTTTAGAATTGGGATGTCTGGCGCAGCAAAACAAAAACAAAAGCTCGAAAAGTATGGGCTCCATCAGCGGAACTGGAGGAGGTCCTCCAGGTCTAGATTTAACAGATCTGGACAATAAAATATTGGAAATTGTAGGACCTGCCTCTGTGTATGGTTTTGCGACTGTAGAGCAGGTAAGTTTTCCTTTAAAAACCAGGTAATACATATAATTAAATATTTTTGCTGTATATCTTAAATTATTTATTGTTAATTTCAGACCCCAAATGGAACATACTGCTGCTGCTGTTGCTGAAGTTCCTCCTGCTGTGCCTGCTCAGCTAGAAGATCCTCAATGAGTTCATCAATCACCGCCACAACAACCTGAGCTGCCCAACCGCCCCCGCCGGCCTGAGCGGGTGCAAGCCCCAAGACCACCAAGACCGCCTGTTGCCGATAGCCTGACAGCAGCATTAAATGAAAATATTAGGCTGCTGAGCTGAGCAGATATTGCACTGCCATTAAGAGAAAATGCCTGTGCTAAGGTGCGGGCAGCTCAAGTTTTAGCTGAAGCGTTGAGGGAAGACACAGTTGAGGAAATTTTTGTTGAAGAGGCACAGTAAACTCCTAACTGGTTTATCGTATAGACAATTCTAGCCAAATCTGAATCAAATTCTTTTTTAACTACCTACCTAGTATATATTTTGAATAAAACTTGTAAATGATATAAAATGACTTTTATTGAAAATAATTGTTGCCTCCTAGTATGTGCAAATAGGCATATTGCCACAGGTATTTTATTATTATTTACTTATCAGGCAGGCAGTTGATACAATTGATAGATGCCTGTATCCAGCTATTCTTAGTCTGTTTCTGTATTGGCTAAGTATTTGTCAAGTTTGTTCTTGAACTGGCTGATACTGTGCCGAGATGATGTCCTTTGGTAGCTTTTTCCACGCTCTGACCACTCTGTTGCTGAAGAAATGTTCGTGAGGGTTGTTGTCGTCCGAGAAGGTGGTGCGTAATTTGAGGTGGTGACCTCTGAGACGATCATTGGTGTCACGACTGAGTAGTTTGTGAAAGTCCAGCAGGTCGTAGTCATTTGGTAGGTATACAAAACAGTTTTTTAAATTTGTTATCCGGCAATACGAATGGATTGGAACAGTCTCTTAATCGTTTTAATCTAAGCCCTTCGTCATTGCTTTTGCAATAAAATTAAACAAAAACATTTAACAAAACACGTTTTTCTGAGGGTTTTCACTAAATCTGTCCATAAAGGCCGGCACACAGAACACCTTTCAGCCCGTACTACAGCCAAAATTACAAATTTATCAATCGTAACGTTATTTATTCGATAAATGTTGTTATTTACTTCAACGACCAATTTTAGTCCACACAAAATTAGTCGCGACTTAATTTTAGTTCGACGTTTACTATTTTGACAGTTTTGTGGCCGTTTCGAATAGCTAAAAACGTTATCTAACATAATTTAGTTCGACCTAACTTATTTTGGTTTAGTCCTGTCATAATAAGTTAAGTCGGCGTTTTCTGAATAGCAATCTGTAATTTGACACGTCTTAACTAATTTTAAGTTAAGTTAAGTCGGAATTTGGCTTGCTCGAATTGACACCAATATGTATGAGAATTAAGCACCCATTATTTTAGCTCCATTCAATGATTTTTTTGAATAATTATCAATGAAAAGCATAGACATTTTTTGAAAATTTTTAATGATAGCACAGCGAGGGTAGGTCACTGAACTGTGAGTAGTAATGATTTTTACAAATATTGTAAAATAGTAAAATTAGGGGCGTGGCTTACGTAAAGCGCGAAAATTCAAACGTTTCGGTTTGGCTATTAAATTAATTCTTAGAAATCGTAGGAGCGAAACGTGGGGAACAAAATGCAAATAAAACAACGGATCGCATGTGCGCATATTTTATTTCACTGAACATATCCCACCAAAATTTTACGCCGTCCATAGAATGCAAATTTGATTGAACTAGGTATGTGACTAATGTGCTTTCATTTAACGCTCTAAATACATTTAAGTTTTCGGCATGTAGGTACGTTTAATCATAATAATTATCTTTAGTTATTAACAATAGTTATTATTAAATTAAATTGATGTATAAAATCTAACCCAGATCGTTCAAATCAAGTCATGGATTTTATCTTCACGTAAGAATAAAATAACAAATACTAAAATTAAAGAAATGTATCTTTTTATTTAAATTAGGTAAGGTAGCTTAGAGGAGGCAACCAAAGTTCACCGTAAAGTTTAACAAACATACATACATACATACATACATACATAGACTGCCAAAAACATTACCCTTCCTTTTGGCTTCGCCGTAGTCGGGTAAAAAAGTATTAAATTGAATTCTTTATTGAATAAATGACTTCAAAGTCCTGCATGTATTGCAGGAATTAAATACTTTTTCGTTTCCTGATTGATTTCCTGACAATTATGATTAAAATATACCTATACATATTTGTAATGTGCTCGTTAAAACCTTTATTTTGGTACCTATCACGTGATGATTATCCCAGTTTAATTCGAGGTTAGAAACTGAGATTTAAATTCAGTCATATATGTATATTTATAGCCTACTACACTCGGGCCATAATTACGAATCTATTTGCACCTCATTCATTAAAATCGGTTAAGTAGTTTAGGCGCTGCGGTGAAACATACATACATAGACTGCCAAAAACATTACCCTTCCTTTTGGCTTCACCGTAGTCGGGTAAAAAGCTTTGCTAAAGTAAAATAAGACCAGCTAAATTGCAATTGTAAAAATCTACGGTGAACTTTCCTTACATGGTCGCCTTTCTGTGCCTATGCGTATATAATATCTAATTAATAAGATTATTATTCTTTGTCACTTCCGAGTACTTATGCAGGTAAGTACTATTTAGGTTTAAATATGCAGATATATATTATTGACTAAAGCGGGTTTTGTAGAATTGTATGAAATACGTGGGTACGATATTCAAAAGTTTGATGAAATTCAACTCTCTTGCTTTAATCCAATGGCACTTCTTAGGTACCTTTAGGAAATGGCAAAGTTTTTGCTATGCTTTGTACTGGATTAACCATCACCTGTGTTTATTGATGCCAAATAGTATCAGCAAATCCAGGTTTAAAAAGCGAGTGTCTTTAACATCATAGGGTTAGAAAATTTAAAAACAATGTAAACTTTTTAGAATGACATAATATTATGTAAAGTTTTTTTTTATAATAAGAAATAAACACCTTTTAGGTATTTATATAATTTTCTATTCATACATTCTGTAATGCTGTAGTGTTTTTAAGTGAGTAGTAGTTAAAGGGCGGTTGCGATATAGGAAAAAAAATCGATAACCTACTTTTCTAAATACATTAACCCCCTTACTTATAAACAGCTGCATAAACTATTTATAGTTTGTCTTTTACTGTGACATGAAGTTTCATAGTTAACAGACAGAGACAAACGCATAAACTTAATCATTGTTTATAAGTATGGGTTAGGTATAATATTTACGTCGACGTCATGTCCGCAAAGGTGAACATCGCAGTAAATTTTAGAAGCGACAGACAGATACAGGCAGAGAGAATTTAAGGAGGCCAATAATGTATGAATATAATTAGGAAGAACACTAACTTTTTATCCCGGCAGAGGGCGTTAGTCGGATGATCTTTGGTTTAAATTAAGAACTGTCAAACAGCTGTTTTTTACAACTCTCGGCGCCAAATTGGCCATATCGGTCTGAGACCGAAAGAAAAAAAATAAACTCGGCGTTTCCATTGGTGGAGGACCATCATCGAAAAAAAAAAGATCATCTGATGCCAGCGCCATCTACTTACAGCTTTGCGTGTGGCACCCCATTCTGTATCGCGACCACCCTTTAGATAACTTAGGTAGGTACTTATAGGTAACTGTAGATCTTTTACTAATCGAATTTAGATTATATCAATGCTAAACGTAACCTACCTAGAGATTACTTATTATTGTCAATGGGATTGTGGGTTCATATTTAAATATATTTCTTTAGAAAATATTTCGATATATTTCCATATTTCTTTTTCGGATCTTAACTCATAGTAAAATAATTTAAACAGATTACAAAACAAGGAAAAGCAGTAAGATCCGTCACATTTGTTTAATTATGAATATTTCGATATTTATAAATGCTTTTATAAAGGCAGTGATTGGGTGAGTGCGATAAATTGTATTGTTTGTCGATTACCTACGAGTGCCTACAGAATGTATCAATAATAAGCCTGCATTTAAAATAAATGATAGATAACCGTAAGTGCGCTTACTTTTCAGCTTAATATAAATTTCGATCACAGATAAAATTACATAATACAATGCACGCGTTAACTTTGCGCTTCATGTTCTTGAAATATAAAATACTTAACTTATCATTTATAATACTCTAACAATTCTATGTATAATAATTGTGAGATTATTCAAAGCTGAAACAACCAGTTTTATGTAATTAACGGTATCAAAGGCAACAGTATTTCAAATGATCCAAGCGAAAAACTTTTCGTGTTAGATAATGACGACATTTTTAAGTCTCTTAATTAACGCTTATTTTACTACATATCTCGAAAGGGCGTTGGTAAATCAATGAAATACATAATTTTACCTATTTATACATGAATATACATACGTATAATACAAACGTTCAATATTATAACATTCCATATTTTCTAGGTGGTAGAGAGTGTGTTTTAGGTGTATGTATGTTTGTTTCATATTTCTAGTTGGTTTATTCAATTTGTTTTTAATTTAGATTGTTACAATGTATATATGTATCTGGATTTAAATAACTTCACTTGTATGAGATCGATGATTACATTCTATACGCGTTTGCCACTTAATTGCCATTGAAATTAAGGTAAACAAAAACCAATTAAATTTAGTTATTCGTTCATCGTGACACACAAGACGTATACTTAGAAAATATTTTAGGAAAACATTTAGCGTAGTTATCTTTATTCAAATATGACCATCATAAGATTTAAGTTCCTTATTTCTAAACTGCATATTTGCAATAATTTTAAATTATGATAACAATGCCATCCTGATTTATAAATATTTTTGTATAAAAGCTTTTGAATGTGGGAAAGTAAGTTACAAATTCCGTCCTATAGAGTTTCGTGTATATTTGTTTGATGATTTTTAGAATAACATGCACCGTGTCGGCCAACATTCTAAGTTTTTATAAACTTTATTTACTACTACAGACAATCGAGAAAGTTTATAAATACTACATTAAGTTATTGATGGTAAGCGATAATTCAAAGATATGAAATAAGTACATTTATTAAGTACTTAGATTATTTTTAAAGTTTAATAATGACTTACGAACGTAATAACACCCTGTGCTTAAGCGCTATAAGTCAAAACACTAAATTAAATCTAGCGTGTTTAACGTAATGTCCTATCGTATCAAATATCGGCTGCCATTGTTATTAATACATGAAAAAGCAAAGAGACTATAGGATAAGAAAAATACAATCGATAAAATGATTGAACACATTTGTATAGTGACGATATAAAACTAATATGCGGTTGCGGAATAAGAAGGATTGCATGTCTTGTCTGAAAGAGGTTAATGTACGAAATTCTTGGTGCTCCGCGACCGCACTTTGTGATACTCCCATTTAAATTCTTCATCGTTGATTTTCAATATAAAGTTATTATTGCTATTCAAGTGAATGGAATTAATGTAGTTAGGGGCAGTCCTTTTTGGAAATTATTTAAGAACTGCTCACTGACACAAAAACGAATTTACACAACTGAATGATATAAGAACTATAAACATATCGATATTTTTTTTGCTCAATATACATTTTCAGTTAAATAAACATGAACAAGATTTTAATAGGCCATGGTAGATATTCTTTTAATGATTTTCACAAGCTTTTACAGATGATATAGCTTGAAGCACTAACACTTGTTCAATATTATTATAGCATTAACATTGATAATTATCTAATTTGCATGTATTTTGTTATCTGATAATAAACATCCTATTTTCAACACACAGGCAGTTTATCTATCTATGACTACAAAGCAATATCCATCTAAGTCTAAAGTGCTGGCCATAACATGATAGTAAAAAGCAAAGCTATTACTTCTGTAAACTAGATTGGAGACAGGTCGTGTAATTTAGTAAATTGACCAATTTACAAACCTAAACTACACAGTAAAAGTTCTAAGTATATTCATTATTTACAACAATAATTTTATTTTGTAATGAGTAAAAAATCATCTAGGTACATCATATTTAAAAAAGCTCCTACTTCGTTAGCGCTGTTTTATGTCTTTAGTCTTGTTTTGAGTCGTTTTAATATTTTATGAATGACTATTATTTACTTGATAAAAATGAACTTTTTTAAGTAAACAAACAGTTGTTGCAACCAAAAAACCGCAATATTATCTAAGTTAAATGAGTTAGTATTATAGGCATATGAAAAACTGCGAATTATGCGAATGATTTACATTATATCATGTAAATATAACTCTTGTAAAAGCAGTTATTGTAACAATAGTAGCACTATCTGAATACCTATAAATCAAATTTTATAAGCACTGATTGGGAATAATCAACTTAATTATTTTAATTACAGTCACAATTTTATTCTTAAAATATACGATGGTTTTTTATTATTATTGCTTACAATGATATTACGTTGGCGAAAGATCTTATTCCGTAACTACCATAATTATTAAGTTTCATAATATCAAAAAAATAACAATTTTGAGCTTCTTTTTTTAAAGTTACACAAATAAACTTAGGTGTTTCATATAATATTCGTATTATTTATATATAAGTAGGTTTACCTACCTTAACGATTGACACTTTTATAATATCATGGTATTATTTACTGATATCCTTATTATGTTTCTACTGGGATTAATGCAAAAGAAAAACAACGAAAAATACGCTGACCTAATGATTAATTAATAGATTTTTAATGTGTACCATTGTTAAGTGTAACTTCATAAATGCACTTCCACAAGGAGCATTCAAGTTCATAATAGTGTAACACATTTACCTAGCTATTTAATGTAAAGGCAAGGAGCAAGGACGGGTAGGAAGCGTTAGGTAGTAGATACACGTGCTAATGTATAAACACTCTCTTCTGGAAATACAGTTTACGGCATTTACGTAGTCTTTCAGTCTTATAAGCCTCTTTCTGTATTTGCTGGCGTAGTAATCAATATTTTTATTAAGGTTTATATTGTACAGAATTAACGACATACCTA